>BPLQ01005805.1:0-305670 GCA_021605075.1 Caerostris darwini | reverse complement strand
ATTAAATTTGTTGAAAATTACTTGAAAAAATGTTCTGAAATAAATTATTTAATAAAAAAGTTTATTTAACATATAATCGACATTTTAATTGTGTTACATAAATTAGATTTCGGGCCCGAGCCAGCCTGAATATCGTTTGGTTTTCTTCGAAAAAAAAAAGAATAAAAACGATAATAAGTCATACGATAATAAATAAAAGAGAAGCAAAAATAATTAAAAATTTATAATAATATCAATAGAATATAATTTCTCGTTATTAAGAATTAAGAATTAATTAACTAGAGAATAAAAATATTTTTTAAAAAAATCAACAGAATTCAATAAAAGTATATAATTTTGAAATTCATCGTAATTTTGTACATTTGTCGTACAGGCAGATGGAACAATTTTTTTTAATGAAACGCATTTTTAAAGTATGTGGAACATATTTTGGATAAAATTATAATAATTTTTAATCATTCTATAATTTATAATATTTATATTTAATTAAGTTATGAAGGAAAAATTGTTAATGAGAAAAAAAGAGAAGCAATAATAAATCAAAGTAAAACAAAAGTAAATTATGTTACATAGTGTAGAATTAAATTTAATTTCTAATAATAGCAAATTAATAATTAACTAGAAAATAAAATAAATAAATAATCTTCCGAGTAGGGGATTTGCCAAGCACCTATAAGTTCTAAATATTTTTTTTTTTACTGGAACAGCCTAGAAGTACTTTATCCTTTATTTTTCATTTATTCAAAACAATTATTTGACAGCGACTTTCAATTGCATCATTTAATTTTCCTTTTAAATGGTAGACACGTCTTTCTCATTTTCTATTACCACATAATTACGGATTTTAATTAACTGGAAGAAAATAATCATTTTCTTCGATTCTCAGAGAAATGCTTTGAGGTTTGTCTTGGAGGCGTAATTTCGAAATAGAAAAATATATCAGGGATATGTTTTTAGATGAGCCTTTTTTCTTCGAAATCAAAGTATACTGAAACTATTTTTATGTTATATTTATTTATTTTATTTGCCAGTGTTTAAAATAATTAATTATATTTTATATTATATCTGATATATTTTATCGTAATGGGTCTTAACGAAATGATTTTCTTATACAAATGAATTTGAAATGAAGAATTTGAAACATTAAAATGAGAAAAGTGCTTTTAAAATAAAATTATTTAAGACCTTAAATTTATAATTTATATTACAAATCTGATAATGAATATCGTTTGGTTTTATTCGAATAAAAGATAATAAATCAAATGGAGAAACAAAATTATTTAAAATTTATCATAATGTCAACGAAATAATTTAGAATATGTTTTTTTCTTTAAATCTTAAATGAATGTGTCTTAAAGAAATGAATTTAAAGAATATTTTTCATGTTGAATTATTTGAAGAAAAAAAACTTGACGAATATCGTTTGGTTTTCTTCGAAAAAAAAGAATAAAAACGATAATAAATAAAAGGGAAATAAAAAGAGTTTTTGAAGTTTATAATAATGTCAATAGAATGTAATTTCTAGTTATGGAAAATAAAAGAGATCAATAAAAGTATATACATTTGAAATTCATCATAATTTCTTAAAATATAATCATTTGTCTTGAAGGCAGATGACACAATTTTTTTTTAAATGAAACACATTTTTTAAAGTATATGGAACATGTTTTGGATAAAATGAGATTTTTTTAAACATCCTATAATTTGTAATATTTATATTTGTTTCAGTGATGAAGGAAAAATTGTTAATAAGAAAGAAAATAGAAACAATAATAAATCAAAGTAAAACCAGAGTATTTATGGCACAGTGTAGAATTAAATTCAATTTCCCGTAAAACAAATTAATAATAAATAAATAATTTGCGGAGTAGGGAATTTATTTATTTTATTTAATGTGATCGTAATTTTTTGTGTTATTCTCTTTAATAATCACATTTCAATTTGGAAAAAATTTTATCATGTTTGAAATATATAATTTTTGTCAGAAATTAATTTTTGAATAAAATAAGGCTATCTTTTATTTTTTTTTTTTTACGATTTAACTTTGTATTCTTAAATACAATAGGAAATTTTTCCAAAGAAAAAGACAAAAAAATGGTATATTTTTTGTATAATATATAAAAACAATACTCAAAAATTCTAAAAGCATTTATACTTTAATTCTATTTAATAGAGGCCGCTGTTGGATACTGATTATTAAAGGAATTTATAATAGAAATTATTATAATCATTCATTCTTTTCTAACTACTCAACGATTTTGTTATTTGAAAAAAGTGTATTTATCTATCAAATTTATACCACCAAATGGACAAAGGAATTTTTAAAACATTTTTTCAAATTAAAATAATATTACAGCTTTCTTTTACAACTAACCATGTAGAAATATTTTTTGAATTTTATTTAAAAATACTGAATCATATCTATAAACCATCTTATAAACGTCTTCTTTGATCAATAATTTAAACAAAGCCAATCAGTCGAAATAGAGTCTTTTTTCAAATAAATTTTTTAATTAATTTCAATATTTTTGAAATTTAAATAATTCTAAACTTTCTTTTACAACTAACCTTGTAGAATTACTTTTTGAATTTTATTTAAAAATATTTGCATCATATCTATAAACCTTCTTATAAACTTTTTTTTTTTACCAATAATTAAAAAAAACAATTAGTCGAACTACAGCCCTTTTTAAAATTCCTCTTTAGCCCTAAAATTTACATGCTCGAGTATCCGAACATTCGTGAAGAAAATATTTCATTTTAAATTCCTTTCATACTCCAATAATAAATGCAAGATCTTTGTTACTGATCAGTTTTGGAGGTATTTTATTCTATTTTCATGGATAAGAAATTAATATACTAAAAAAAGTATCTTCAAAGAGATAGTTGGTATGGAAGTAGTTCCTCTTATAAATTTCCTTGCAAACCATAATGACATTTTTGCTTCTTTCGAATGCAAAAATTAGTTCTAAAAATACTTTTTTTATTATTACTGATGCAAAAAAATAAAAGTTAATTAAAATTAATAGTTCATAAATATTTTATTCTAAACACATAGCATGCGACTAAAATAGATCTACATTACATTTTCAAAGATTCGCCATCAGTATTAACATACTTTAAAGCGTGGTTCCATAAGCAAATGTTCCTTTAAGCCATTTTCCCTTTTAATTGTCGCGCAGACCTGTCGCCGAGCGAGCACGGTTGCCAGTAGCATAATACTTCAACCCTAAAATTTACATGCTCAAGTATCTGAACATTCGTAAAGAAAATATTTCATTTTAAATTCCTTTCATACTCCAACAATAAATGCAAGATCTTTGTTACTGATCAGTTTTGGAGGTATTTTATTCTATTTTCATGGATAAGAAATTAATATACTAAAAAAATGTATCCAAAGAGATAGCTGGTATGGAAGTAATCCATCCTATAAATTTCTTTGGAAAACGTAAGAGCATTCTTTGCTTTCTTTAAAATGTAAAAATTAATTCTAAAAATATTTTTTATTATTACTGATGCAAAAAAAAAAAAAATAATAATAATAATAGTTAATAAAGATTTCACTCGAAAGGTATAGCATATAACTAAAAAAGATCTACATTAACACTTCATATTGAAAGATTCGCCATCAGTATTAACATACTTTAAAGTGAGGTTCCATAAGCAAATGTTCCTTTAAGCCATTTTCCCTTTTAATTGTCGCGCAGAACCTGTCGCCTAGGGAGTACGGTTGCGAGTAGCATAATACTTCAAGTAAAATAACTGTATGAATATTCAACAGTTTGAATCAATAATGAAAGGCTTTCTGTTTATCTCTTTCGCAGCTAAACTCTGCAAAGAACATCGAATCATCAAAGCTCTCATCAACAGACGTAGGATTATGAACCAAGCCATGGAAGACTTACAGGTGGGTGTTTTCATTGTTGTTAAGTCTTTTAGAATAATACATTTCCAAAGAGAAATAGTCTGCCTCTTTTATTCGTTCGAAATTAGAATGTCTCCTTTTTTAAAAAGACTTATTGTCAATTTGAATATAAAAGGAATATATATTTTTAAAACATGAACTCTTTCGTTCCCTAGTGTGCGTAGGATTAAAATTTTATTGTTATTTTTTTCATTTCCATTTTAAACAATTTAGGGGCTCTTTATTCTATTCGAATATGAAAAGATGAAAAGGATTAGTTTTGAAATATTTTAAATTGAAAGCCTTTGTGTTTCTAGAATCCAATATTCCTTTTAAAATGGTAGACTTATTTTTAGAACTATGGCATTCAAACTATTATTTTTTTTCCAAGTAAAATTCCCTGTATTGGAAGGATATTGCATTTCAAAAAGAAATTAATTTTTGCAATAAAAATTTATGTTATTTCGAAATGAATTTATCATTTTATTTTTTCAGTAACCAGAAGTTATTATCTCTGTTATTTATTCAGATATCATTCAATATTTAAATTAATTCAAAAAGATTCTTGTAAAACAATTAAAAAGTAACAAATATGTAGAATACTATGAATAACTAATAAAAAATAAACTATTTCAATTAAAACAGATAAGTAATCGAATAACGTTCTAAAGAAGTTTTATTTTCTAAAGTTAATTATAATCTTCACTGTAGCATGATATGTGTAAAAATAATGAAATATTTTTATTTCATTCATAATAAAATATAATAATATATTTTTAAAATAATGAAAAAAATGTTTTGTATCATTTGAAAATGTTTTCTCTTAGTGATTTTTTTTTCATTCAAAATCAAATCTTTTTTTGATAGTAAATTTAATTATCTTAAAATTTATTATTTATTTAATTTAAACTTTTGCTTTAACAAGACATTAATAAGATACAAATTATTTTTCTGCTTTTATTAATTCTTTTAATGTGTATTGTGAATATTTTTGGATATACACTTATAAAATATATAGTACGCGAAGTGTATTCGTATAAGGTATATAAAATATAAATAAATAATATATATATTATTTCCAAAAACAATAATAACTTCATTCGAACTTTTCATTTAGCACTAGCCACCATTTCTAATATTTTTTGTGTACTTATTTATATTTCTTATTTAGTTTCATGAAATTAAAAAAAAATCAAACTACAAAGACTGTAATTTAAATAAAAAATACATCGTGTTGATTTCAATTTGTGTAATAATATATAAATTTTATTTTGATGCTGTTGATATGTTCCGAAAAGTTTTTTTCTCTTTTGTTAGAAAAAGCATATCAGAATTATTTATATTTGCCAATGACATAAAAAATGAATTAATAATAAATAAAGATTTGTAAAAAAATATTTTTTTTTCAATTTTAAGCATACAAATTTGGATTTAAAATATTTAATTATTGAAGAAATAATATAACAAAATAAAGTAATGAAATGCACCAACAGTTAAACTAGAGAAAAAACTCTTTTGAGTGAGGGTAATAAATTTAAAAAATATTTTTCTTTAATATAATACTTTATAATATAAAATATACATCGTATAATATATGCATCTCGTGCAATTTTATATTTTTTAATACCTTTCAGTATACCATATAGAATATCATTAGAAATTATGATTTTAATTCTAAACTTAAAACATTAAACAAATTAGAATAAAATCACTATTTCATACACTCATTAACTGCACAAATTACATACATTACACACATTTTAATTATTATTACATGCATTACATAAATTGCATACATTACACACAAATTACATACAATTAACACATTTTTAGTTAACTACTTCAGGGACACTGGCAGGCATATATGTATATATATTGTTTAAATACGACAAAAAAACACTAAATTTTGTTGGAGAACCAGTATTCACTACAAAATCCCTCACTAATGAAAATATAAAATTGTATGGTCTAACGAAACGAATTGATAATAACGAAAATATAATTGTGGTACATCAGCACTGATTATATTTTATTTTTAAAACTGGCATCATTTTGTAAGTATTATAAAGTTAAACTGATAGATCACTATTTAAAAAAACGGAATTTAAATGGGCTTCAAGATGCCGTGTAAGAAATTGTACAAAAGGACTCATTAGTGTGATAATAATTTAAACCCCTTTATATCTTAAATGTATGGAATAGGAGACAATACACTTTTAGTTATCCTCTTAAGGGACATTGACTTGCATATATGTATGTTTATTTCTTAAAAAGAATTAATTCGATAAAAAAAACATTACATTTTGTTGCAGACCTATTCACTGCAAAATCCCTCACTACTGAAAATAAAGAATTCTTGGTCGTACATCAGCAGTGATAGTATTTTATTTTAAAAACTGTCATCCTTTTGTAATTATTCTTTGCCTTACATCAGCATTGATAACATTTTATTTCAAGAACTGGCATCTTTTTGTAATTATTCTTTGTCTTACATCAGCACTGATAACGTTTTATTTCAAGAACTGGCATCTTTTTAATACGCTTTTATTAGCTTCCCCTGTATGTTTGTATGTATGTATGTAACTGACTTTTTCCCCTGGAGATCTGTTTCTCCTCATATACACTATTTAAGCTGCAAAGAAACATTTACAGGCATCTTTCAGAAAGAAAACAGTTAATTCTTTTTAATACGCTTTTATATTAGTTTCACCTGAATGTTTGTTTGTTTGTTAAACTAAAAAGTAAAAAATAAATTAATAGTTTAAAAAAACTAAAAAACACGCTTTTAGAGTTAATCAAACTAAAAAGTAAAAAATAAACGCTTTTAGTACAGTGACATTCATTTTCTCGTCAGTAATTTTATTCTTATGTTAACAACTATTTTTTACTTTTTAGTTTGATTAACTCTAAAAGCGTGTTTTTTAGTTTTTTTAAACTATTAATTTTTGTAATTATTCTTTATCGTACATCAGCACTGATAACGTTTTATTTCAAGAACTGGCATCTTTTTGTAATTATTCTTTGCCGTACATCAGCACTGATAACGTTTTATTTCAAGAACTGGCATCTTTTTGTAATTATTCTTTGTCGTACATCAGCACTGATAACGTTTTATTTCAAGAACTGGCATCTTTTTGTAATTATTCTTTGTCGTACATCAGCACTGATAACGTTTTATTTCAAGAACTGGCATCTTCTTGTAATTATTCTTTGTCGTACATCAGCACTGATAACGTTTTATTTCAAGAACTGGCATCTTTTTGTAATTATTCTTTGTCGTACATCAGCACTGATAACGTTTTATTTCAAGAACTGGCATCTTTTGTAATTATTCTTTGTCGTACATCAGCACTGATAACGTTTTATTTCAAGAACTGGCATCTTTTTGTAATTATTCTTTGTCGTACATCAGCATTGATAACGTTTTATTTCAAGAACTGGCATCTTTTTGTAATTATTCTTTGTCGTACATCAGCACTGATAACGTTTTATTTCAAGAACTGGCATCTTTTTGTAATTATTCTTTGTCGTACATCAGCATTGATAACGTTTTATTTCAAGAACTGGCATCTTCTTGTAATTATTCTTTGTCGTACATCAGCACTGATAACGTTTTATTTCAAGAACTGGCATCTTTTTTGTAATTATTCTTTGTCGTACATCAGCATTGATAACGTTTTTATTTCAAGAACTGGCATCTTCTTGTAATTATTCTTTGTCGTACATCAGCACTGATAACGTTTTATTTCAAGAACTGGCATCTTTTTGTAATTATTCTTTGTCGTACATCAGCATTGATAACGTTTTATTTCAAGAACTGGCATCTTCTTGTAATTATTCTTTGTCGTACATCAGCACTGATAACGTTTTATTTCAAGAACTGGCATCTTTTTGTAATTATTCTTTGTCGTACATCAGCATTGATAACGTTTTTATTTCAAGAACTGGCATCTTTTTGTAATTATTCTTTGTCGTACATCAGCATTGATAACGTTTTATTTCAAAAACTGGCATCTTCTTGTAATTATTCTTTGTCGTACATCAGCACTGATAACGTTTTATTTCAAGAACTGGCATCTTTTTGTAATATTCTTTGTCGTACATCAGCATTGATAACGTTTTTATTTCAAGAACTGGCATCTTCTTGTAATTATTCTTTGTCGTACATCAGCACTGATAACGTTTTATTTCAAGAACTGGCATCTTTTTGTAATTATTCTTTGTCGTACATCAGCATTGATAACGTTTTATTTCAAGAACTGGCATCTTCTTGTAATTATTCTTTGTCGTACATCAGCACTGATAACGTTTTATTTCAAGAACTGGCATCTTTTTGTAATTATTCTTTGTCGTACATCAGCATTGATAACGTTTTATTTCAAGAACTGGCATCTTCTTGTAATTATTCTTTGTCGTACATCAGCACTGATAACGTTTTATTTCAAGAACTGGCATCTTTTTGTAATTATTCTTTGTCGTACATCAGCATTGATAACGTTTTATTTCAAGAACTGGCATCTTCTTGTAATTATTCTTTGTCGTACATCAGCACTGATAACGTTTTATTTCAAGAACTGGCATCTTTTTGTAATTATTCTTTGTCGTACATCAGCATTGATAACGTTTTATTTCAAGAACTGGCATCTTCTTGTAATTATTCTTTGTCGTACATCAGCACTGATAACGTTTTATTTCAAGAACTGGCATCTTTTGTAATTATTCTTTGTCGTACATCAGCATTGATAACGTTTTATTTCAAGAACTGGCATCTTCTTGTAATTATTCTTTGTCGTACATCAGCACTGATAACGTTTTATTTCAAGAACTGGCATCTTTTTGTAATTATTCTTTGTCGTACATCAGCATTGATAACGTTTTATTTCAAGAACTGGCATCTTCTTGTAATTATTCTTTGTCGTACATCAGCACTGATAACGTTTTATTTCAAGAACTGGCATCTTTTTGTAATTATTCTTTGTCGTACATCAGCATTGATAACGTTTTATTTCAAGAACTGGCATCTTCTTGTAATTATTCTTTGTCGTATATCAGCACTGATAACGTTTTATTTCAAGAACTGGCATCTTTTTTGTAATTATTCTTTGTCGTACATCAGCATTGATAACGTTTTATTTCAAGAACTGGCATCTTCTTGTAATTATTCTTTGTCGTACATCAGCACTGATAACGTTTTATTTCAAGAACTGGCATCTTTTTGTAATTATTCTTTGTCGTACATCAGCATTGATAACGTTTTATTTCAAGAACTGGCATCTTCTTGTAATTATTCTTTGTCGTACATCAGCACTGATAACGTTTTATTTTTAAAAACTGGCATCTTTTTTGTAATTATTCTTTGTCGTACATCAGCACTGATAACGTTTTATTTCAAGAACTGGCATCTTTTGTAATTATTCTTTGTCGTACATCAGCACTGATAACGTTTTATTTCAAGAACTGGCATCTTTTTTGTAATTATTCTTTGTCGTACATCAGCATTGATAACGTTTTATTTCAAGAACTGGCATCTTTTTGTAATTATTCTTTGTCGTACATCAGCACTGATAACGTTTTATTTCAAGAACTGGCATCTTCTTGTAATTATTCTTTGTCGTACATCAGCACTGATAACGTTTTATTTCAAGAACTGGCATCTTTTTGTAATTATTCTTTGTCGTACATCAGCACTGATAACGTTTTATTTCAAGAACTGGCATCTTTTTTTGTAATTATTCTTTGTCGTACATCAGCATTGATAACGTTTTATTTCAAGAACTGGCATCTTTTTGTAATTATTCTTTGTTGCACAACAGCAATGGTAATATTTTATTTTTAAAAAAATGACATCATTTTGTAATTATTCTAATGTTAAACTTATAGATCACTATTTAAGAAAAACTGAATTCAAATGTGCTTCAAAACACCATGTAAGAAATTGTACTGGCTGGCTCATTAGTATGAGAATAATTTAAACTCATTTATATTCTAAAAGTATAGAATAGTTAAATTCCTAATTTACTAATAATGCTTAATAGACACATATTTAGAATATTTTTATGCATATTTTCAACAGCATTTCTAATTCCTTTTTCTTGCTGAATTTTAGAATTCCATTATAAAATTAAGGAATTATAGTCAAACAAAAAATAATTTTTGTTCTATTTTATTCAAAAAAATAATTTTTGTTCCATTTTATTCAAATTGTAGACCAAAAAAACAAGATCTGTAATTCCTAGATTATTTTATGTCGTAAAAAGAAATGGTTTCAAAGTCAGACACTTGTCGATCATGCAGAACTAGATCCTGTTCGAAAATTCTGCAACGATTCTACGAAACGTAAGTTGCTTTTAGAAACTGCTCGAAACATCCTAAGATCAACAACCCACTCTCAGCAAACACGGAACAGAACGCAGTACTTCTCTTTTATGCATGAGGTATGAGCCTAAATATTTTATTTTGTTGCCCTGCGATTGCCTTCTTCCGGGATACTGATATTTGTTGCCTCACTTTTGGCAACATTCTCGCAGCGCCCTCTGAAGGCGGAGGGTTCGAACTAATGATGTTTGGGCTGTAATTGGACTCTCTAGGGTAAGAACTAAAAGACTTCCCGGAAAGATAAAATATAAATTTGGCAGCATACGAAGTAATGGCTTTACTTTGTTGACCTTTGATAGAACGTCACTTGGATTAAATGATGTATCGTTTAATACAATAATTTTTTTTCCTTTTAGAGTATGGATGGACTATAGCATTTGATGCAAACTTTGAAGCAATGTAAAAGTCAATAAAAAACGCCATTTCTTTTTGGTTTCATCTGGATGAAAGTAATAATATATGTATGATGTAGAATTTCAATATTTGATAAAGATTTGCATACAAAATATAAATTCGCCACAGAATTCAAATATAGCAATACTTTATTATACTTTATTTTTGATGATATTTAACAAGTCAATAAAATAGTCACTTCTTTTTGGTTTCATCTGGATGAAAGTAATATATATATATGATTCAATATAATTCAGAATATATATGATTCAGAATTTCAATATTTGATAAAGATTTTTCTACATAATATGAATTGGCCACAGATTAGAAAATGTAGCAATTTTTAATTTTGTTGATGATGTCGTGTTTTTTTTTTTTTTAATGATAATAAAAAGTTAATAAAAACCGCCATTTCTTTTTTGTTTCATCTGGATGAAAGTAATATATATATGATTCAATATAATTCAGAATATATATGATTCAGAATTTCAATATTTGATAAAGATTTTTGTACATAATATGAATTGGCCACAGATTAGAAATGTAGCAATTTTTTAATTTTGTTGATGATGTCGTGTTTTTTTTTTTTAATGATAATAAAAAAGTTAATAAAAACCGCCATTTCTTTTTGTTTTCATCTGGATGAAAAGTAATATATATATGATTCAATATAATTCAGAATATATATGATTCAGAATTTCAATATTTGATAAAGATTTTTCTACATAATATGAATTGGCCACAGATTAGAAATGTAGCAATTTTTTTAATTTTGTTGATGATGTCGTGTTTTTTTTTTTTTTTTAATGATAATAAAAAGTTAATAAAAAACCGCCATTTCTTTTTTGTTTCATCTGGATGAAAGTAATATATATATATGATTCAATATAATTCAGAATATATATGATTCAGAATTTCAATATTTGATAAAGATTTTTGTACATAATATGAATTGGCCACAGATTAGAAATGTAGCAATTTTTTAATTTTGTTGATGATGTCGTGTTTTTTTTTAATGATAATAAAAAAGTTAATAAAAACCGCCATTTCTTTTTTGTTTCATCTGGATGAAAGTAATATATATATGATTCAATATAATTCAGAATATATATGATTCAGAATTTCAATATTTGATAAAGATTTTTCTACATAATATGAATTGGCCACAGATTAGAAATGTAGCAATTTTTTAATTTTTGTTGATGATGTCGTGTTTTTTTTTTTTTTAATGATAATAAAAAAGTTAATAAAAACCGCCATTTCTTTTTTGTTTCATCTGGATGAAAGTAATATATATATGATTCAATATAATTCAGAATATATATGATTCAGAATTTCAATATTTGATAAAGATTTTTCTACATAATATGAATTGGCCACAGATTAGAAATGTAGCAATTTTTTAATTTTGTTGATGATGTCGTGTTTTTTTTTAATGATAATAAAAAAGTTAATAAAAACCGCCATTTCTTTTTTGTTTCATCTGGAGGAAAGTAATAATATAATGATTTAGAATTTCAATATTTGATAAAGATTTGCATACATAATATAAATTGGCCACAGAATAGAAATATAGAAATACTTTAAAGATAATTTTTGATAATTTCATGTTTTTTTAGTGATAATAAAAAGTCAATTAAAATAGTCCTTTCGTTTTTGTTTCATCTGAATGAAAGTAATAATATATGCATGATTCAGAATTTCAATACTTGATAAAAATTTGTGTACATAATATAAATTGGCCACAGAATAGAAATATATCAATACTTTAAGGAATATTTTTGATGAAAGAATTGATTTGAAAATTTGATTTTTTAAAAGTCAATAAAAGTAGTCATTTCTTTTTTTGTTTGTTGTTTGTTTCCTTTTTTATTCCTTTGTTCATAATTTTGCAGCAACTGCTTCTACTGTCTATTTAATTATTAGCCATTACTCTTTTTCTAATTTCTATAATAATTGATTTGATGAATATTCCTTCAGATCTCTGATTTGTATATTCTCCTACGTAGTGTTTATTGTATTGCATTGCTTTAAAAATTTTCTAACATCCAACGTAAAGTATTTATATATTCTCGCATTTCATATTTCATCCTTTTTTAAATTTTAAAATTTTTGATATTCTGTTCTATTTTTGTAAGCATTTTCCTCATTGTTCAGCTTCTGTAACTCCAAAAGTGAATTATGCAATATTTTCCGCCTTCATCTTGCGTCTTCCATTCCACCCACATCATTCCCAAACTGTATAGGGGCAACTCAGCTCTAGGCCCAGTGATGTGGTGTGGTGTAGTAAGAGTAGTAGTTTCATCTGGATGAACGTAATAACATATGTATGATTTAGAAATTTCAATATTTGATAAATAATATAAAATTGAGAATTTTTTAAGTATTTCATAATTTTTTTTATCAATATTCTATTCGCGAAAGTTTATTTTCTTCACTCTAATGTATATTTTTACTTATTTTTCTTCCCTATCTATCCATTCTAAATATTTATCGTACAATAATTATACATTTCCGTAAAAATTTTGTAATTAATTTTTATAGTCCAATAAATTAAATTAACATAAAATTTAAATGCATATTTTTTCTGTAATTTATTTTCTTATTTCAAGTAAAGAGAAAGTTGTACATTAATGTTCATTACATGTACATTAATGTTCGCAATTTAACTATCACAATATTGTAGCAGTAGTATTTTATATGAACAAACAAGATTGATTTATTTAACATTATTTCTTATAATAAATAAATCTGTGATTGCACGCTATTTGTTTGAAACCGACTATTTCATACAATTAGTTTCAAACATTAACAATACAATCAGTTTTTTTTTTTTCAATTTTGAAAGTATTAAAAATTGTGCCCATTTGAATTTCTATATGATTCATTTTAATGCCATATGATAAATTTTTTGTTTCAACAATATTAGTCAATCTATCACTATATATCTAATTTCAATTTGAGATTCGGTAATCTTTGAAAAGATTGATCTTATTTTCCTATTAAAAATTATAAAAATGATTAAAATGTAACAAAATGTTTAAAAATTTTACGAAAATATATAAAACTGTTATATAAAATAGAATTTTAAAATTTTCAATAATAATTTTATAGCATATCAATTAAAAAGATCATTTCACACACAAAAGAAAATAATCTAAAATTCTATCGAAATAAACATTAAAATGTTTTACCTCTTTATTTTCCAATTTAGAATATATAACATGATTTCACCATACTTCTAATCTTAATTTTGAAATTCGATTATCATTAAAAAGTTTTACTCCTTTATTTTCCAATTTAGAAATTATAAAGGTATTGAAATTTAACAGAATGCATAAAAATTTTATAAAAATGTATAAAACTATTTTATAAAATAGGACTTTAAAATTTTTAATAACTCTTTAAGAAATCAGTTAAAAAAGACTCATATACAAAAATAATCTAAAATTCAACTGAAATAAAAATTTGAGTACAAGAAGCAACAATTCACAAATTTTTCCTTTCCTTATTTGTAAGCATTTTCAAAATTCAATAGTCTGTACTTGACTACTTATATGCCATTGAGATTCCCTTTTAAAATGAGGAACCTAAAACACATTCAATGCCTAATACTTCGTAGAAACGCTTGATTTCCATATCAAGGGGTAAATTCATATGTTCCTTAATGTTCCGGATAAAAAAAATGTTTTATCATCTCACTCTATTAAATATTTATTCTTCCGAGCACACCTCTTACATGTGGAGGCGCTTTTTGGAACTCCATAATAGAATTCGAATGGCGAATGAAGAAAATGTCGGTTAGCAATAGAATGTCTTTGAGGAGATGCGAAGAGATACGGTAAATGCGAGCTTAAATATTCAAATGAGTGCCGTGTATATGTAAATGAGGGCCAGCACTCACTCTTCTGAGTTAAAAAAAATCAATTTTCTGTCAAAAGAAGTCTTTAAAGTAGTTTTTTTCCTAAACTCTTATGACAATTAGGCCAACCGGGTGGAAAAGTGGTATGAGTACAATCCTTATTTCCTTTATTTTTAAAGAATGTGTTCACATTAAGTTTATTTTAGATGAAAGATGGAGAGCATATTTCTACGAAAAATTATATTTAATCAAGTTTCTCTATTTTAAAAGTTTATGTAAAATTTTATCCTCATATTAAAGAATTATTTTTAACTTTAATTAATTTTTAGGAGAGGTATGAAGAAATAAAAAAAAGGACGGAAATGAAATCCAAATTCAATTCTGCTCGCCTAATCAATCATCAACAATGTCACCAAATATGCAACTAACATCATAAAATTGTCGCCAACTACGCAACCAATACAAAAAAAGTTGTCGCCAACTATGCAACCAACATCACAAAATTTGTCGCCAAGTATGTAACAATATCAAATATTTGTCGCCAAGTATGTAACCAATATCACCAAATATGCCGCCAATTTAGCAATATTGTTATTATTTGTTTGTTAGAATATAAAACTGGCATTGCCAATTGTATATTCTAGCAAACAAATTAGCATTGCCAACGGTATATTCTGATAAATTTTTGACAATCTCACGGCCTGTTGGAGCTGTCTGTCTTTTGACATCCACACATCGAATCCTGGCGGTGACATGGCTGTTTGTGAGTGGTTCGAAATCCACGTTAAACTGTAGGTCCTCCTCTAATTAGCCTAATTATGGAGAAAAAAATATAGTAGAACGACAAACGAAACAATTGGGTTTTTTTCGGTCAATAGTGAAATTTATTTCAATTAGGTTGATTTGGAATGCACATTACATGAATGTATATATTCATGACCTGATCAAAAGATCATACCGCTAGCCAATTGACCGTCAGATTGGATAGAATTTGCTATAATATATAATTAGCAAAGCCAATTGCATATTCTAACAAACAAATAATATCAGTATTGCCAGGTCGGTGACAAATTTAGTGATATTGGTTATGCATTAGGGTGGAAGCATTCATCATTACTGTTTAGAGAATCACTAAAGGGAAATTTTAATTTTAAGTGAAATGTATTATAAAAATAGTAATTTCAATTTTAAATTATTTTCCATTCATCACGTATACTACTGTGCTCAAAAAGTAAGACCAATTATTTTTTTTTCTTCAAAAACTCTTTATTTATTCTTCCAAATTTATTTCATCGCCTTCAAAGTAATCACCTCCGAACTCAATGCACTTATGCTAACGTTTTTTCCAATCCTCAATGCATGCTAAAAAGTCATCGGCAGGGATGGCTTTTAAAACGCGCGGCGATTCACATTGAATCTCTTCAATCGACTCAAAAAAGTGTCCCTCCGGAGTGGTCTTTTGAGTTTAGGGAATATCTAGAAGTCACACGGTGCTAAATCAGGTGGTTGTGGAACGATAGGGGTTTCATTTTTGGCGAAAAAGTCGTGAAGAATGAATGCAGTGTGACCTGGCGCATTCACTGTTTTCGGTACCAATCGAAATTTGACGCGTTTGACGCCCAAAAGGGAATTGACCGATCCTTTTGAAATTCCATCATCAGTAAGGTCTCTCATTGTAAATCGACGGTTTGCAAATACCAAATCTTTAAGTTTTTGACGTGAGCTTCGTCGGCTGAGTTTGATGGTCGACCAGACGCGTTGTCGATCGTTTATCCGACTCAAAAGCCGCATTGAAAGCGGTTGATTTTATAAGGACTCTTTATTTTGAAACTTTTAAGAACTGCCAATCTATTATGAAGTCTCTGTCTTGAAAAAAAAAGACTATTTACCTACTGTGGATACCAGCCCACTTCGGCATAGAGACTAAAGAAAAAGCTGGCCTGCTAGCAAAAAAAGGGTCAGCGATCATTCAAACCTTTGATGATGAAGTCCCTTTCAACATTGTCAGATTATTCATTAAATCAACCTTCAAGAACAACCTGGATAAAGAGCTTTTGGAGAGAAATTCTCAAAAGTCTTGTTGGAACAGTATTTCAAATCTTTCTGACTGGCCTAGGATGAAGAGACAGTTGCGGAGAGACAGTAACTGGCCATGATTGCCATGCTAGGCATCTACACTACATAAATGTATTTGAAGATCTTTGCTGCAGGCCTTGTAACGTTCAAGAGCTTATGGATTGTGTTCACCTTCAACGCTGCCCTGCGCTCTGTTCCCCATCTTTGTGGGAGCGATATTGGGAGGCTAGGAACCGAATGGGTCCATTGACTTTTCTTCTGTTATAATTTACTATTTTATATTATTTTGTTCTATTTTTGTGTCTTTTGTACCCGCCATTGGAAATCGAAAAATTTTTTTTTTCTTATTAAAAAGGATAACAGACGAATAAATTTCATAAACCAGATGTTGAAATATCATTGTATATGCGGTGGAAAGGAATTCAAACAGTTAAGTAAACATTTGTGAAAAAAAAAAAAAAAAAAAACCAGAATTCTTATAATATTTCTTTGCCTGCCTTCAAGAGTGGAGAAAGAAACTTGTTATTCGCCTTTCAAAAAGAGCGAAAAGTGAAATTGGAAATGAAAGCTTCTCCCAGACCAACCTAATAAAACGGAGACCTTCAATTTATCCTGGCGAATCCTCAAGAATACAACAATACCCCGGATTGCGGTTTTCCTCTGGTCTCGCGTCTTCGTCTTAAAGGGATCGTTGCCATGGAGACGGAGGAAAGCATCTTCATCAAGCTATCATGTCAAATCAAAGTTCGCGAAAGGGCCGTTTCCTCCACAAAATTGAGGTCGCATTTAAGAGGAAATTTGTTAGACGAGAGAAAATTGCTCTGTCACAGGTCCGCTTCGAATCTCGGAAGACACTCGGCTCGCCATTGTTTCCGGCAGACGATCGAGGGAGGGCTTAATGGAGTGATGAATTAAGTGGTTTCGGGGAGCTCTGGTAATTAGCGAAAGTTTATCCAATGAAAAAATTATGTGGTTGGCTATAAATTAAGTGCTGAATGGAGAGCGTTTTCAATTAGAAAATTACGTCTTTCTAATTTTGACTTTGAAATGTATTAGGGTCTAATGAATTCCAGGAATTAAAAAAGGATGCTAATATTTCAGAAACTGCATCACGCACTCTTTTCTTCATCTCAGTATGTGTACCTCGGATTCGATTCCTGGTGGCAGGAGGTCATGTGACATGCACGTTTCTGAGTGGTTCGGAATCCACGTTAAACTGTAGCTCCCGGTCTATTTAGTCGTGATCATAAAATGACCGTAGAGCGACAAACTAAATCAAACCAAGCCAGGATTCGATTCTGAAGCCTGTGGTACCAAAGGCAAGAGCGCAAGCGATTAGCCCTGAGGCCGCCATGTAGCCAAGTATCATTGCCTGATCCACCAAATTATCATAACAAGTTAATACAACAAATTGAATCCTTAATTATACTCAAGCAGTGTAAATGACTTAAAATAAAAAATCAAGAAGAAATTTCCTTTGCATAAATATTTTTTTCTAATGCAGCTGGCAAATACTTAGGCAGCTTGGTCTTGGATGCCTTAAGGCAAGCGCTGCATAGGCGTACTCACTTTGCTTTACCCAGGGGGCGCGTGTAACTTGAAGATAAGCCACGGACGCGGAGTAACACTGCCCCTCTACGATCCTATTAGGACCGGGACCTACGGATTAAAGTGGATTCCGAACCACTACAAACATCCATGGCACCGCCGGGACTCGAACCCGAAACCTGTGGTACCGAGCGCCAGAGCGCTAGCCACTCGGCCATTCAGGCCCCCTTTGCATAGATATTATGTCCAAGTATTTTTTCCTTAATAAAAATTGCAACAAGCAAACAAATTTCATAAGCCAAATGTTGAAATATCAGTGTATTATAAGTGAAAATAAATTCAAGGAATTAAGTAAATATATGTCAAAAAAAAAAATAATAGAGAGTTTTTGCATACCGTACGTTAGTTACCGTAGGACGTCCATTAGCTTACGCTAGGGAGAAAAGGACGCTAGGGAGAAAAAGCTAATGGACGTCCTACGGTAACTAACGTACGGTATGCAAAAACTCTCTAATAATACAGGAATCTTACGCTATTTCTTTGTCTGCCTTCAAAAGCAGAAAAATAAACTTGTTATTCGCCTTTCAAAAACAGCGAAAAGTTAACTTGGAAATGAAAACTTCTCCCAGACCAACATAATGAAACGGAGACCTTAAATTTATCCTTTTCGAATCCTCAAGAATAGAACAATACCTCCGGATTGCGGTTTTCTGTTTTTACGTCTTTCTGTTTTTGACTTTATTGAGATGTCTTAGGGTTTAATTAATACCTGGAATGATAAAAAGGATGTTAATATTTCATCAACTGTGTCACACACTATCATTTTTATAGTGTGTGTTGTAGCATTTTTTTTTCCTCACTGAAAGAGTTTTGACCTTTTATTCCCAGGTTTGGTTAGGTTTGTTTCTCTACAATCATTTTCTGCACAATCTGGGCTAATTGAACCAGGACTTACAGTTTAACATGGATTCCAAACCACTACTACTACTACACCACACCACATCACTGTGCCTAGAGCTGAGATGCCCCTATACAGTTTGGGAATAATGTGGGTGAGAAATGTCTGACTGGGCTCTGTGACGCTCTTACAGTCATATGAGACCGGGATGCCGGCTTAAAGTGGATTCCGAACCACTACAAACATCCATGGCACGGCTGGGACTCGAACCCGAAACCTGTGTCATCAAGCGCTAAACAATCGGTTATTCAGGTCCCAATTTCGAACTACTAACAAACATCCATGCCACCGCCAGCATTTGAGAGGCCAGATGGGCAATTGGCCAATCTGTCCTTCGGTACCATAAGCTTCAGGTTCGAATCCTGCTTGGGCATGGATGTTTGTTAGTGATGCAGAATCCACGTTAAACTGTAGCTCCCGATCTATTTAACATGAAGTGTTCACAAAATGATCGTAGAGCGACAAAAAAAACCAACCAGGTTTCGAATCTGAAGTCTGTGGTGCCAAAGGCCAGAGCTATTGGCCATCAGGCCGCCATGCAGCCAAGGAGCATTGCCTATTCCATCAAATTATTATGCAAATCAATTGAGAACATTGAATCTTTACTTATATGCTCGCAGTGTAAATATGTTAATAAAAAAAAACGAGAAGAAATTTCCTTTGCATAGATATTATTCCAAGTATTTTCTCTCTTTATTAAAGAATGCAACAAACGAGCAAGTTTTATAAACCTGATGTTGAAATATCGGTGTATTAGAATGAATTTAAAAAACTAAGTAAATATTTGTCGAAAATAATAAGAAGAATACAAAAATCTTACGATATTTCTTTGTCTACCTTCAAAAGCTGAAAAAGAAACTCGTTATTCGCCTTTCAAGAATAGCGAAAAGTTAAATTGGAAATGAAAACTTCTCCCAGACCAACATAATAAAACGGAGACCTTCAATTTATCCTGGCGAATCCTCAAGAATACAACAATAGCCCGGTTGCGGTTTTCCTCTGGTCTCGCGTCTTCGTCTTAAAGGGATCGTTGCCATGGAGACGAGAGAAGCATCTTCATCAAGCTATCATGTCAAATCAAAGTTCGCGAAAGGGACCGTTCCTCACGAAATTGAGGCCGCATTTAAGAGGAAATTTGTTAGACGTGAGAAACTTGCTCTGTCACAGGTCCGCTTCGAATCTCGGAAGACACTCGGCTCGCCATTGTTTCCGGCAGACGATCGAGGGAGGGCTTAATGGAGTGATGAATTAAGTGGTTTCGGGGAGCTCTGGTAATTAGCGAAAGTTTATCCAATGAAAAAATTATGTGGTTGGCTAAAATTATGTGGTTGGCTATAAATTAAGTGCTGAATGGAAAGGAGCTTTTCAATTAGAAAATTACGTCTTTCTAATTTTGACTTTGAAATGTATTAGGGTCTAATGAATTCCAGGAATTAAAAAAGGATGCTAATATTTCAGAAACTGCATCACGCACTCTTTTCTTCATCTCAGTATGTGTACCTCGGATTCGAATCCTGGTGGCAGGAGGTCATGTGACATGCACGTTTCTGAGTGGTTCGGAATCCACGTTAAACTGTAGCTCCCGGTCTATTTAGTCGTGATCATAAAATGACCGTAGAGCGACAAGCCAAACCAAACCAAGCTAGGATTCGAATCTGAAGCCAGTGGTGCCAAAGGCCAGAGTGCAAGCGATTGGCCATTAGGCCGCCATGCTGGCAAGAAACATTGTCTAATGCACCAAATTATTATACAAATTAATACAGCACATTGAAACCTTACTTATACAAAAACAGTGTAAAAGAAGAACAGAAAGAAATTCCCTTTGCATAGATATCATGTTCCAAGTATTTTTCCTTATTAAAAATTGCAACAAACAAACAAATTTCATAAACCAGATGTTGAAATATCAGTGTATATGAGGTGGAAATGAGGTGGAAATGAATTCAAGAAATTAAGTAAACATATGTAAAAAAAAAAATAATAATAATAACAGAAATCTTACTCTATTTCTTTGTTTGAATTCAAAAACAGAAAAAAAAACTTGTTATCCACCTTTCAAGGATGCATCGCAAGCGAAAAGTTAAATTGGAAATGAAAACTTCTCCCAGACCAACACAATAAAACGGAGACCTTCAATTTATCCTGTGCGAATCCTCAAGAATACAACAATACCCGCGGTTGCGGTTTTCCTTCTGGCTCACGTCTTCGTCTTAAAGGGATCGTTGCCATGGAGACGGGAGAGGCATCTTCATCAAGCTATCATGTCAAATCAAAGTTCGCGAAAGGGCCGTTTCCTCCACAAAATTGAGGTCGCATTTAAGAGGAAATTTGTTACACGAGAGAAAATTGCTCTGTCACAGGTCCGCTTCAAATCTCGGAAGACACTCGGCTCGCCATTATTTCCGGCAGACGATCGAGGGAAGGCTTAATGGAGTGATGAATTAAGTGGTTCCAGGGAACTTTGGCAATTAGTGAAAGTTTATCCAATGAAAAAATTATGTGGTTGGCTATAAATTAAGTGCTGAATAGAGAGCGTTTTCAATTAGAGAAATACGCCTTTCTAATTTTGACTTTGAAATGTCTTAGGGTCTAATTAATTCCCGGAATGAAAAAAGGATGCTAATATTTCATAAACTGCGTCACACACTCTTGGCTTTATCATAGTATGTGGTACCACAGCCTTCAGGTTCGAATCGTAATGGTGGAGGTATGTTTGTTTGTGGTTCGGAATCCAAGTTAAATTGTATGCCCTGGTCCAATTAGCTTAAAGTGTGCAAAAAATGACACAGAGAGAAAAACTAAACAATTGGGTTTTTCAGATCAATCAACAACGTAGCCAATTGTGCAACCATTACCACCAATTTGTCGACAACTTAGCAATAGTGTTACTATTTATTTGTCAGAATATCATTTGGCATATATTCGAGCCTATTCTAGCCAATCATTTAGTCAACTGGCTAGCGGTCTGGCTTTGATACCACAGGCTTCAGGTTAAAGTTCATCCTGGCGGGGGATTTATGTTTGTGAGTGGTTCGGAATTCATGTTAAACTGTAGCTCTCGGTCTATTTGGCCTGAAGTGTTCACAAAATGACCGTAGAGTGACTAACCAAACTAAACCAAGCCAGCAGTCGAATCTGAAGCCTGTGGTGTCAAAGGCCATAGCCCTAGCTAATTGGCCATCAGGCCGCCATGGAGCATTGCATAATACACTAAATTATTATGCAAGTTAATACAGAACATTGAATCCTTTACTTATACGAAACAGTGTAAATGAGTTAAAAAATAAAAACAAGAAGAAATTTCCTTTGCACAGATATCATGTCCAAGCAATTTTTTTCTTAATAAAAATGGCAACAGGTGAACAAATTTCATGAACCGGATACTGAAAGAATATTAGAGGTGGAAATGAATTCAAGGAATTAAGTAAACATTTATCAAAAAAAAAAAAAAAACATTCCAAAAGATATTTCTTTGTCTGCCTTCAAAAGCTGGAAAAGAAAATTGTTATTCGTTTTTCAAGAATAGCGAAAAGTTAAATTGGAAATGAAAGCTTCTCCCAGATCAACACAATAAAACGGAGACCTTCAATTTATCCTGGCGAATCCTCAAGAATACAGCAATACCCCGGATTGCGGTTTTCCTCTGGTCTCGCGTCTTCGTCTTAAAAGATCGTTGCCATGGCGACGGGGAGAAGCATCTTCATCAAGCCATCATGTCAAATCAAAGTTCGCGAAAGGCACCGTTCTCTCACAAAATTGAGGCCGCATTTAAGAGGAAATTTGTTAGACGAGAGAAAATTGCTCTGTCACAGGTCCGCTTCGAATCTCGGAAGACACTCGGCTCGCCATTGTTTCCGGCAGACGATCGAGGGAGGCCTTAATGGAGTGATGAATTAAGTGGTTTCGGGCTGGATAGACAATTAGTGAAAGTTTATCCAATGAAAAAATTATGTGGTTGGTTATAAATTAAGTGCTGAATAGAGAGCGTTTTAAATTAGAGAATCTTTCTGTTTTTGACTTTATTGAGATGTCTTAGGGTTTATTTAATTCCCGGAATAATAAAAAGGATGCTAATGTTTCATAAACTTGTCATATATTGTCGGTCTTATGGTAGTATGAGGTACCATAGGCTTCAGGTTCGAATTCTGGTGGTAGCATAGATGTTTGTGAGGGGTTTGGAATCCTATAATTTATAATTGTGAGGATTATGAGAGCGTGCCTCGTAATTTTTTCCGGTAAGATGCAAATTATTCCTTGAAACTCGTTCTAGAAGATGGTATGAACACCTTAAGATTCTAGACTTCTTATCAGGCTCTTAATCTTTATATGTATAATTTTTCGGTACATAGCCGATTGGCCTTTGGTACTACAGGCTTCAAGTTCTTATCCTGGTGCTGGGATAGATGTTTGTGAGAGGTTTTTTAATCCACGTTAAACTGTATATCTCGGTTTAATTAGACTGAAGTGTGCAAAAAATGTCCGTAGAGCGACAAACCAAACCCTCAAGATTCTAGGCAGCGCGACGATGACCTACTAAAAAGGTTTATCTCCATTAGGAAGCTGGTCAAAAAGTTTAAAGGATTCATAGGTCAACAATAAGAAGCATGATTTCATTTAAAAAATGCAACAAACAACAACACATGCAATTAATTTGTTGTTTCTCTGTCGCTAGGCAATAGACTTCAAACTTTTTAGTTGCACTATCTTTATCCATATGAATATACGTATATCTTTATATATATAATTCTTCGGTACATGTGTTTGTCACTGAACTCCTCCTAAACGACTGGAACGATTTTGATGAAATTTTTCGTGTGTGTTTGAGTGGTACCCTGGATGGTTTAGATTTTCAGTTAGACCCGGTAGGTGACGTTGTATTCAGGTTCTTCTTTACGTGTGTTTGTCACTGAACTCCTCTTAAACGGCTTGGCCAATTTTAATGAAATTTTTTGTGTGCATTTGTCAAAACATGGAGAATATTATTATGCTATCCCTTTTGTTGTAAGTCGCCACCAGATGGTGCTGCAGCATATCAACCTCTATACCGTTTAACCCATCGCTGTGAAAATTGTTAATAAAATGTATTCGAGTATGGAAAATAGGTTCGCGCTATTCATTTTAGTGTTACTTGCCACCAGTTGGTGATGTAGCAGTTTACCTTATATACCGCACAAAAGATATAAATGAAAATTAGTATGTACCTATGTTGGAGCATGGAGAATATATTCGTGATATGTAATTTTCCACAATGCATTTTTTTGCAGTAAATTTATATAATTGCATTGATTATAAAATACTTTTCTCTTTTATCCTTCAGAATTTTATGATTATAATACATTTTTTTTTATTTTAAATAATTATAAAACATCAACAAATTTCTAATGATGCATTAAAGAATTTTTTCAGTGCAATTTTTTGAATAATAGAGTTTTTGCCTACCGTACGTTAGTTACCGTAGGAATTTTAGCTTTTTCCCTACCGCGCATGCTCATAGCAATTTTTTTAATAATAATAAAAAAAGGTTTAGATTAATATATTTTATTTTTCTAAATATAATATGAAAGCATTAAAAATAAATTTAAAAAAAAAATAATCTTTTAATAAAAATAGAAAGATAAACTTGATAAGCGACAACGAATAATCCATTCATACCAGTAAAACACAATACTCTTTAAAAAGAAAACCACCCCTTTCATTATTCTGCATTACCTTTAAAATCTTTTGATCTCATTTTTCTTTCAGGAACTTCAAAAACATCCCCAACATTAATTGCACAAACACAGCTCTATTCAATCGAATGCCACCATATTTCGCCTCAGGCCTATTTTGCTATGCATGAAAATTTCCAGTCTATAGAAGAGTCCTTTACAAAACAGATATTCCATCTTTATGAATAACTTCCTCCCCCAACCCCCAATACTTCCCCCCTTAACAAAGCCTTCCTGTCACACTGTTTACCTTGGATCTATGATACACGGGCAAAGAGGGTAGGGTCATGCCGTCGCCATGGCAACCTGATCCCGCATCTTCAGAGCAAATCATTAGTTTGTGTAATTGGCCAGTTTGTGCACAACTCAGCTATCTTCCGGCCGTTGTCTCCGTGCTTTATTCTTCGCAATTTGAAAAGGGATTTTTTAAAATTATTTTGGGGGCTTTTTTTTCCCCCTCTCTCTCTGATTTTAGAAAAGCGCACTCAACAAAATTTGGATTAGTGTATAGTCATGCCACGCTTGTGAATGTTGGTTTCGGATTTCTTTGTTTGATTTGGAGAAGGATAAAATAGATTTTTTAACATGTTTATAACTATTAATAATTAAAATTACCACCCAGTTACTAACCACTAAAATTACTAACCTTACTAACCAGTTATTCAACAAAATTTGAATAACTGGTTAGTCACTGTCACGCTTGTGAGCGTTGGTTTTCAATTTATTTGTTTTGATTTGAAGAATAATAAAATAGCTTTATTAACATATTTATAAGTATTAATAGTTAAAATTACTTGTAACTGTACCGT
This sequence comes from Caerostris darwini, assembly GCA_021605075.1. Taxonomy (NCBI): domain Eukaryota; kingdom Metazoa; phylum Arthropoda; class Arachnida; order Araneae; family Araneidae; genus Caerostris; species Caerostris darwini. The sequence continues at coordinate 280,037 of BPLQ01005805.1, read as the reverse complement.
TTATGAGTTAGAATTTTAACAAATCTCTACTTCTTCTTATATTCAGTATGTTTTACTTTGCAAAAATATTTTGTACACAATTCAGTCGATGAATCCGAATACATTGTTAATGTGATCTGCTAGTATGGAAGATGGTTCTGGTTTCAACCCGCTGCCAGCTTTCATTACACTCACTGCTATAAAAAATGAGGAGATTCGATGGAGATTGTGACTATGCATAAGTATCTCGCATCGACAGCCGGACTTCCTGTGTTTTTTTCTTTTATGATAAGCATATATGAGGCTATTGTAAAGTCTATATGATTATATTAGACCTATAACGGTTTCAAGAGGAAGTCATTTTCAGGTCCATGGGAACATCTTACAAGCACTATATATATATATCATTTATATATATATATATATATATAAATGATGAACTCTGAATTATTATACAAAGAAATACAAAAATAAAAATAAAATTTGATTACAAGTGCACGATTAAATCACAAGTACAGTTCACTCCAAGGTCAAAGATTCTTCAGAGTTCTCAGTCTACGTCGAAGCTAATTGTCTGTCCTGCGGCAGACCTCAATTATCCCACGGCGGGATACACGAAATCAGAAGGGGTTCACTTTGAAAAACAGGTGATAAACAGGAAATTCCTGCTTATTCAGTCACTCCAGAGAAAAGAAAAACAACACTTTGTTGACGCGTCGCAGAACTCTCTTTTTCTTCTCCAAAAACCTCTTTTTAAGAAAATCCCTCAATAGCAGGGGGAAGGCAGCTTCCCTTACTTCTCATTGAAAATAGACATTTCTCGGCTCGTGGTCGATCACCCATCACGATGGTACAATTCATGCTATAGTCTATATTCCATCTGTAATTCGACCTGTGAAGGTCGTACAGACATTCGCTAATTTCATGAGGTGTCATTATACATGGCACCGAATATCTGCTATCCGATTTGAGTGACAGGTTGTTCTCATTAGTGCAAAACAGTAATTGAATGTCATATAACTACCGAAAATATTGTTAGTCTGCTGGAAAATTTGAATGATGGGTTGTTATTATATACTCCAAAAAGAATATACATTCTTATCTCCTGGGAATGAAATGCCAAAACTCTTGCCGTGAGAAAAAAATGCTACACAAATGCAGAAATCTAGATAAATACATAAATCTATAACTGAAAAATCTATACTATAAAATATAGATAAATCTATATAAATAGAATTATCTCTATCTCTCTCTTTTCCGGAGAGTAATACCTTTCTTTAATTATCTATCAGGACGATGTTCATATGACTTAACCATGACAAAAAAATCGACATATTTTTACAATAATATTAAAAAATATTCATGTATAAATTGATAATTTTTTTCTTTTAATTTATCCTTTTTGTAATTAATCAGTAGTAGATATAACTTTGCAATGCTTGAATTTTAAAAAAGAGACTTAATTTTGATAACTTTTAATTGAAAAAATAATTGTAAATGCATAATTAATATTTTTATAAAAATGTTAACATTTAATGAGGAGCTGCATAGATTTTTATTTTTTTCTTCGATTAAGATGATTGTTGATGATTTGTCTTTGTCTTTTGTCTTCGTATAAGTTTCTGCATTATAATAGGATTATTTCAGTACTAGAAACAAACCTCCCAAATGTGTGCGTGACCAAAACTTGTGAAAGAAAAAGAAGTCTGTATTTTTAGAACATAAAACTGTTGGCAATTAGCCAAGACCAGATAAATTCAAGATCGGATTCAACAATTCTTTGTGTATATTGTTACTAACTACAGAGAAAACTGCAAGTGCGTCAGATTGCGTGCTTTCGTTTGTTTGTTAGTGTTTTTCTTTGTATCTTTTACAATCGATTACCATTTTGTCAAAGTAAGAAGTCTTGATGGGAAATTTAATTCATTTCATAGGAAAATTCAAGTTCAATTAAAATTGTTTCTCTAAATAGGACTTTTTAGGTTGAACACAATTTATTTTATACGATTATTGTTTGAAATGTTTATTTTAGAAACACGATTGTGAAATAAGAATGAAGACTCTCCCTCTATAATATTGGAAGATTCAATATCACTAAATGTTGTATCATTCAACTGGATTATTTGGATAAACATGATTGGTAGTTTTATATTCACAGTTGAATGAATTCCTTCGTTCTCTCTCTCTCTCTATCATTCATCCTCTCTCTGCCTTTCGGTACACGGGCTTCAGGTTCGAATCCTGACCGTGGCATGGGTGATTGTTGGTGGTTCGGAATCCACGTTAAACTGTCGGTCCCTGTCTAATTAGCCGAAAGTATGCACGAAATGAACGTAGAGCTACAAACTAAACATCCTCTCTCTGTATATATATATGTATTCGTTCTCGTATGTATTATAATTATTTTCTCTGTAATCCTAATGTATAATGAATATTCTAATTCCATATCTGATGAATTTCCATCGGTATGTAGGTTCCTCTTTGCCAGTATTTTGAATGAACAAAAGTGATGTAAACATCACTTTAAGGCACAAACATAATTAATAGATTTCAGTAGTGTTTTTATTTCCCATTCGCAGCCTAACTGCAGACTAGGTAGTTAAGGCTCAAGGAAAAACTGGCATCTCAGATGTCAGCTACTTAAAAGAAATGGATTCAACAGCTATTGTACTGAAAGTTTCACATGAACAATCAGGCATATTGGTTGGATATTTTATGATTTCGTCCAATACAAAATTTAAATGCAAGTTTCTTGTCCTGTATTAATGTTCTTGCGGACTCATTTCATCCTAAGGGTTCAAAGGGAGGATCCGCAATTTAACGGTTTATTAGTGATGCTTTTTAAATGCAATAATTAAGCAATGAATTAATTCCTTGTTTGCTGTCGCTGTTTATTTAAATTGTTGTTGCTGTTTATTGCAGTTTATTTAAACTTTGCTGTTCCTGTTTATTGCAGTTTATTTAAACCTTGCTGTTGCTGTTATATTTCTGTTTAAATAAACAGAAATAAAAGCAACAGCAAAATTTAAATAAACTGTTAATTAAGCAGCAAATTAAATAGTTGCTTATTTAATTGCTGTTTATTTAAATTTGTTGTTTATTTAAAATTTCTGTTTATTCCTTGTTTGATGCTTATTTAAAATGCGTGTGATCATTCCAATTGCTGTTTATTTAAAATGTTTCTATTGCTGTTTATTAATTGTTTATTCTATTGTGGTTTGATGTTTATTTAAAATTACTGTTTATTTAAATTTGTTGTTTATTTAAAATTGCTGTTTATTTAAATTTGTTGTTTATTTAAATATTTGTTTGCTGTTTATTTAAATTAAGCGTGATCATTCCAATTGCTGTTTATTTAAATTTTTAAAAATATTAATAGTTTTTGTGGTTTAAAAACCGGACAGATAGTACACCTACTGCCTTGCCTATATACCGGAATGGTGATTGCTTTCACATTGGATAAAAACTGTGATGTTTTTATTTAAATTCAATGATTCTTCTATCCAAAAAGAAAAGATTTAGCCCCATCCACTTATGGAAATATCCTCTTTCGAGCCCATCATCATCTATTGGCGAAAGGGAACCACAATAGGAAGTCATCCCTCATTTTCAAGTTCCCTTCCACGATTAAAACCTTCGATGAAAAAACTGTTTATGTTGAACGATGTTTACGAAACGATGTTCAAAATTTTCTGTTGTTGTTTATTGCTGTTTATTTAAATTGTTGTTTATTATCATGTGTGAATATGATGTTGTCCTGGTTAGGGGTTCGTGGTGTAATCCAAAAAGTGCAGCAAACAAATAAAGTCCGTTGCTAACTATTGTTTACAAAGGACTGTGAATAATGAAAAGAGCAATGAACAAATGTAAACATTATTTACTTTCGTTAAAGAATGTTTACATTTGTCCATTAGTTCAGTAAGCAAATAAAGTGATATGGGTCGAGCCAGGCTACCACCTGACGAAGCATGGAGGAGGAGGAGGAGGAGGCTTGAAAGCGCCCGACGAAGCAGACAGTTTTTTAAAAAGTACGACAGCAAGTTTTTATTTAAATTCAATGATTCCTCTATTCAAAAAAGAAAAGATTTAGCCCCATCCACTTATGGAAATATCCTCTTTCGAGCCCACCATCATCTATTGGCGAAAGGGAACCACAATAGGAAGTCATCCCTCATTCTCGAGTTCCCTTCCACGATTAAAACCTTCGATGAAAAAAAGGGCGTTTTCCATGCCAACTCTAAAACACTTTCTGCATTAAATGCGTGTGTCTTAATAGGATCTCATCTTTTCCATCCCATTATATCCATAAACACTTTGACCTCCGCCTTCGCAAACTCGGTGACAGTTCCGATGATGAATTATCGTTTGGGAACGAGGGGATTAGTGGCATGCGACTTCTGTCCCATTATAACCCCCCAGATCGTTTGCCATCGGTAAACAAAGGGAATTTTCTTTTTGTTTAAGGGTAGGTTTGAAAGAAAAGTTTAATTAAAAATTGTGCCCGAGTCAACGTTATTAAACTTCGCCTTGGCCGCGATTAATCTTTTTAGCGTCACTTGCTTACTCGAACATGCTTTTGCGGTATCTTTCAAATAAAAGGCTTTGATTTGCGACCACGAGGTGCAACCTAATGAGATTAACAAAGAGATTTGGTTAATGGACGTCAAGTAAGTCCTATTTATCCGACCAGAGCGGTGAAAAATTCATTGTTACTGAGAATAGCGTTTATAATGCAGCTTATAAATACTTCTTTTTAAGCATAATTTGAATTGGTTGATTTCCAAGCATAATTTGAATTTGGTTGATTTTGTGTCGCTTTAAAAACCAGTGTAGCCAAGTAATGAACGCATTGGAACTGAGAGTTCAGTTCTGTATTTAGATCACAAGTTGCAACTTAATGAGATTAACAAAGAGATTTGGTTAATCGACGTCAAGTACGACCTATCTATCCAACCACAACGGTGAAAAATTCATTGTTATTGAGAATATTGTTTATAAATATTATAATGCAGCTTATAGATATTTGTTTTTTAAGAATTTTACGCATAACTTGAATTCGGTCGATTTTATGTCTCTTTAAATAAGCCGTTGTATTCAGATGGTGAGAGCGTTGGAACTTGGAGAGTTCTGTTCTGTACTATAAAAGTGAATGCGCACTCAAAACTCCCATAACTTCGCAAAAGAGGATTCCGTTAAATCTACAGATCGGAATACTTTTTCATTTTACGGACGAAGATTAAAGAGGATGGATCCTTCAAATTTCAGACAGGAGATCGTTCCACACTTTGGTACTGTAGCATTTTTTTCTCACGAGAAGAGTTTTGTCATTTCATTCATAGGAGAGAGGAATGTATGTTATTTGACATCTATATAACAACCAATCACTCAAATTTGACAACAGACAAGAAGTATTGTGGGTAGTTATATTACATGCGATTAGTGCTTAGTCAGTCTTTAGCCCTTGGTTCCTCGTTAAAGTGAAGCTGCATATTACTTTTAACCAATGCCCAGTAGCCTACAATGAGGTCTTCTGGACCTGGTGTAGGCTTTCCTGCACTAGGGGTATTAGTAACCACAACTAAAAACATTAGTATTTGTCAATTTTAAAATGTCTACAAAAAAAAATAGAAATTAATTTTTTTATCAGATAAAATAACACAAGAATAATTTCTTATTTATATGCAAAATTTCCTAACAATAACCTTTCAAAGTAAACTCTGAAAGTAAAGCATCCAATAAGTCTCAACAAAACTATTCAAATGCAATAAATATTGGAGAAAAGACTTACTTTAGTTTTTCTTTTATTATAAAGAACCTTTTATTTTCTCAATCAGGGAGTCGAACTCAGCGAGAGAAATAAAGTGATTTTTTCTGAGAAAGCTTTTAAGAATGACTGCAATGCATTTGAATGTCATTATGGAAGAAAACATAAAATTACTTACCCCAAGTCGGCCAAGTTGATGCAAAATCATTTTAATCACCAACGACTCTATTGGTGTTTACAAAACAGCGACCGTAAAATATGCCACCATTCTGAATAAAATTTGTTTCGATTCATCTCAGAAAAAAAATTCATAATGGTTTTCAAAAATAATGAAATAAATTCACATAAACAAAATAAAAAAGGGAGATATATAATGCAAGAGAAACGTTTGTGAAATGCTAAGAACGCTCTTTACAATATGATTCTATGCATTTACCAAAGTTTGAAAAAATGAAAAATATAAATTGAATGTAGATTTATAGGTGAAACTATTTCCCAAGAAAAGAGAACTTTTTAATATTAAACATTCTAACATTTTAATATTTATACAGCAATGTTAATAAGTAGAATATAAAAATAGGTGTCACATACGATATGGTTTAATGTTTTTTTATGTTGTAATGACTAATTTTTTTAATTGAATATTCAAGAAATCCTCGTGTACTATAAAGTATCATACGAGACTTACAGAAGAAAGTAGAAAGCAAATTAACGATAAAAATAATAAAAACATCGAAAATAAATAGTAAATTTAGGAGCAGACATGTCATTAAAAAAGAAAAAGAAAATGAAAGAGATGAAGAAAGGATTTTAGAAAACAAACATAATAATTAATATAATAAAAAGCTGTAAAAGAGGCTTTCTAATTAAAAAATTGACAAAAGTTTGGTAGCCATTTGACTTTTTTTAGAGTAACCCCTGACTTTATTGGTCAATGGCCAACTCCAATTTTTGACTCCATTATTGACTTTATTGGCCATTATTATTATTTTAAAGGTTTAGTGGCAATTTGACTTTTTTGGAGTGGCCATTAACTTTGTTGGCAATGGCCAACTCCGTTTTTTGACTCCATTGTTAACTTTATTGGTCATTATTATTATTTCAAAAGTTTGGTGGCCATTTAACTGTTTTTAGTTTTTCTAGAATGTTCCAGTCTGGAGTAGCTAAAAACAATATGATCGATATTCTGTACTCCACCTGCATTGCAGTTGCAAAGATCACTTGCACATAGTTTAAATAAGTTTAAATAGCAATTCAAATTAAGATGCCCAGCCATTAACTGAATTATTTTGTAGCTAGTAAAAATTTGATGACAGCTAAGATTTTGGGGAGTAGAGGAGAAATATTTCTTCGTGATCGGGACGTCGGATGATCCTTTGTATAATTAATTCCAGAGATTATTGGCCTTGTCTTTGAGTGTCTTTTAAATATAAGATTTTTGGTACATTAACATCAATTTCAATATCCTTTTTGGTGGCTTCTTTTGTGAGCAAGCCAGCTGTTTTATTGCCAAATATTCCTGTATGACCACGGAAAAATACAAAAAACACGATGATATTTTGTTCAGTTAAGAAACTAACGGGTTTTTTTTTTTTATATTAACAACAATATTGTTATATGAGGTAATATATTTTTAGTCATTCTAAATACAACGAATCCTTTCAAATTGCACATTTTGAATAGGAACTATTTTGCTCAGTTATCAAGTCTAACGCAATCTTAATGCATATTTTACCAATAAACGCGGTACATTCAGTACGAATTCTGTATTGATGGTATTATAATCCATGACTATTCATGACCATTTTTGTGGATTACGTAAACCAGCTTTGTTATTTGTTTTACTGCCATCACTGTAAAAAATTAGTAGGAAGTCTTTCTATAAAATTATTATTGCAGAAAACAATGATAATTGGATTTCTCTTGAAAATGATGCGGTAGAGCTGAAATTGGCAGTGAAAATCGTAATTTATTGCAGATGATTGGGTGAGATTTTTACGTAATTCTATATTATTCAAAATATTGATGTCTATAGGATTAAAAATGGCAAGGGTAAAAAAAGCACAATTATAACTTTTCGTGCGATATCCACAAATAATTCGCAATATAATACATCGAATACATAATACTTCATTATACTGAAAGCATAAGAAATGAAAGGCACAGTATTTTGTTTATAAATAATACAATTAACATTTTATTTAATTCCAAAGGAGTTCAGAGCAATACAGTTTAATCCAAACAGTAATTGATCACATTTGTTAGAAATATGGGAAATATGATTTATCCAACAGAATTTGCTATCTAGGATGACTTGGGGGCCTGATGGCCGAGTAACTAGTATTCTGGCGCTCAGTGCCACAGGTTTCGGAGTCGTAGTGGTAATAGTAGTTCGGAATCCACTTCAAACGATGGGTTTCGGTCTAATATGACTGTTGGTCATAGACTGACAAACCTACCCCGTAAAAAAAGCAATCTCCTGTTTAGGAATCTGTCAGTGTTCAGACGGCCATGGTCCAACATAGACTGTAGTGGCGTGTATTAAGTTAGGAGGAGACCTAGATACTTTACTTCACATATGACGGAAAGGGAGAATCCGTGGAGAAATAACTGATAATTTGATGAAATTTTTTAAAGCCTTAATTGTGATTAACTAATTTATTTGAATCAATTATTAATTTTAGCTTGAATTTTTTTGAACTAATCTGAAATAAAATTAAAAGTTTACATAATCACTAGTCGAATTTATTTTTAAAATTAGATTAATCAGTTTTAATTATACGAAAATTAAGCATATATATTTATCAGTATCTCTGAAAAAGTTACAAATCCCTTATAATTTTTTTAATGTATAAAATAAAATATCTTATACATTTAGGTTTTTATTTCTCGTCGATGTAGTTTAAGATTTATCTTTTTATGTAATATGTAACCCCAAACACTTGAAATATAAGGATTTTTATAATGTATAAAATAAAATAACGTATATATTTAAGCTTTTTATTTCTTTGCCTTAATACTGGGATTTTTTTATTGTATTAAAATCGCACTCTTTATGTAAGAAATAGAAATAGAAATACAGAAAGAATACATAGAAATAATTTATAATATAACATTTATAAATAAATAAACATAGAATAAATACACATTGAAATAATTTCATAAAAAAGGAAATATAATTCAAATAAAATTAAATAAAATTCAAATTTAAATTAAATTTGAATAAATTTAAATAAAATTATATTCACATTTACTGAAATGAAAGTAATTTCGTATTAAATATATATAGAAATATTTTTAAAATATATACATTTTTTATGGTTAAAGAAACAGTTCCTTATTAGTTTAAAATAAAATGCTAAAATATTTCAAGAACTCACGACATTGAAAATTTGAAATTTGCTGAAACAATGATTTTAAATGCATTCATAGTATATTGTTTTATCAGCTTCAAAAATACACAGATAGCAAATCTTTAAATTCCATTACCTTATTATAATAATTTTTTTTAAATATATTTAAATGACGAAATTTATTATTAGCAATTTTTTCCATACATTCATAAGCCCAATTCTTTCAAGTAAAAAATATATATATTAAAATTTCAACAATGAAACTGCTAAAATACATATTAATATAATACTTTCCAAAATTTTCAACTTTTTTTATTTAAATTCTTCAGTGATCAAAAGCAAACATGTTAAAACTGAATTTTTTTTAAATTACAAAATCCAAAAATTCTTGATCAATAAAATAAACAACTAGATACACTTAAAATAATTACTGACTTCAATGTAAACACTAACGTAAGTTACTTTGATTAAATACTGCAACATTTATCAAGCAATTAAAGAAATTAATTTATAAAATGGAACTCTTGTTAGAGAACAATTAGCTGCAGAAGAAATGGCCCAACTAAATAGAGATTAGTTACCTAATAAAGCAAAACATTGAAGAAAGTCTTCTGTTTCAATGAAGTATTTTACTCTTGTCCTAAAATTAATTGGCTCCTTGTTCTGAAATTGGGTGGCTTGTAGCCATTTTGTTCGAGATAGCTGTGGAATTAGCTCTTCTTCTTATTGTGCCCTCCGTAGAGCAGCCTTTTATGTCTCCCTTTTTCGGCCGGCGGAGCTCTGTTCGGTAGGAAATAGCGTTGCCAGAACGTAGCTCTTAAAAAGGACAGACGATTTCTTCAGGGTATCAGATTAGGTGCAGCTTAGACAATAATGGCCGAAAGAAGGTGTACGAAGCAAAAAATGAAGGCTTTGTTGTACTTATGGATAGATTTATCAGGACATGATGGATCTGATTGTGGTAACAAAAGAATAGTAAGTTTGTTAATTCAGAAATGAAAAACTGAGTTTTTGAAACTGATTTTGAAATGATAAATGATAAAAAAAAGAATCAATAGATAAAATAGAATATCAAAAAAAAAAAAAAAATGAAGGCTCTGTTGTACTTATGGGTAGATTTATCAGGACATGATGGATCTGGTTTTGGCAACAGAAGAATCTTAACTTTGTTGCACACGATAATTCAGAAATGAAAAACTGAGTTTTTGAAACTGATTTTGAAATGATAAATGATAAAAAAAAAATCAATAGATAAAATAGAATATCAAAAAAATCTGTTGTACTTATGGGTAGATTTATCAGAACATGATGGATCTGGTTTTGGCAACAGAAGAATCTTAACTTTGTTACACACGATAATTTTGAAATGATAAATGATAGAAATGAAAAAAAAAAAAAATTGAAGGCTCTGGATGAACAGAAGAATTTTTTGAAACTGATTTTGAAATGATAAATGATAAAAAAAGAATCAATAGATAAAATAGAATATCAAAAAAAAAAATTGAAGGCTCTGTTGTACTTATGGGTAGATTTATCAGGACATGATGGATCTGGTTTTGGCAACAGAAGAATCTTAACTTTGTTGCACACGATAATTCAGAAATGAAAAACTGAGTTTTTGAAATGATAAATGATTTTGAAAAATGATAAATGATAAAAAAGAATCAATAGATAAAATAAATGAATAAAAAAAATCAATAGAAAAAAAAAAAAATTGAAGGCTCTGTTGTACTTATGGGTAGATTTATCAGGACATGATGGATCTGGTTTTTTTGGATAAATGAACAGAAGAATCTTAACTTTGTTACACGATAATTCAGAAATGAAAAACTGAGTTTTTGAAACTGATTTTGAAATGATAAATGATAAAAAAAAGAATCAATAGATAAAATAGAATATCAAAAAAAAAAAAAAAAAAAAAAAGGCTCTGTTGTACTTATGGGTAGATTTATCAGGACATGATGGATCTGGTTTTGGCAACAGAAGAATCTTAACTTTGTTGCACACGATAATTCAGAAATGAAAAACTGAGTTTTTGAAACTGATTTTGAAATGATAAATGATAAAAAAAAAAAAAAAAATTGAAGGCTATCAGAAAAATCAATAGATAAAATAGAATATCAAAAAAAAAAAAAGTCAATGAAGGCTCTGTTGTACTTATGGGTAGATTTATCAGGACATGATGGATCTGGTTTTGGCAACAGAAGAATCTTAACTTTGTTACCCACGATAATTCAGAAATGAAAAACTGAGTTTTTGAAATGATAAATGATAACAAAAGAATCCAAAGATAAAATACATATAATAAAATAGTATATCAAAAGTATCGAATCAAGACAGAAATCCAAATTCGACCATAAAATTTAATAATAGTGACTTCCTACATATGAATTCATACTTGTTAATTTAAATGAAATAAAAATAAGAAGTTTCTTTCAAAAAAATAAATCAAGAAGTTTCAAGAGGTTTCATCAGTATAATATTTCTGATAAAAATTGTAGTATTTATGGATAGATTTATCAGTACATGATGGATCTGGTTATGGCAACACAAAAATTGTAACTTTGTGGTACATAAAAATTCAGAAATGAAAAACTGAGTTTTTGAGAAATTTTGAAATGATAAATGATAACAAAAGAATCCAAGGATAAAATATATAATAAAATAGAATATCAGAAATATCGAATCAGTATAGAAATCCAAATTCTAGCATAAAATTTAATACATGGTATGCATTCAAAATTTTCGAAACTATAACTTCCCATAAAAAGGAATTCATACTTGTTAGCTTAAATAAAATAAAAGTAAAAGTTTCTCAAAAAAAAAAAAAAAAAAAAAAAAAAAAATTTTTAAATGTTTTGGGTAAATTTTAACAGCATAGTATTTCTAACTATTCTATAGTAAACTGAAAATGTACATAGAAAAACCAGCAATAGTTCAAGAATTTTGAATACAAATACAATTAGAAAACAGTAAAATGAGAGGTTTTGCAAAAAGTGACATTAAATATTTTCTTTCTTAGAAGAAGTATTCTGCTTCATAACATTTATTATTATTTACATTTTACAATCAAAATATTCTGGAAAATTTTTATTGTTAGAAAATAAATAAATTTGTTTTTATTTTTTATAGGTGTTGAAATTCTTTTTTCTGTTAGCACAAGAGAGAAAAATGAGTAACATGGCTTTAAGTACAAAATCTTTAAATACTTATTAATTCTATCAATTGCACAAACGATTTTTTATGAAATACTAATGTATCAATTTTAATATATTTTGATTATTAACATACCATGGTTATTTAAGTTATATTAATGTTAAAAATAGTGTTTGCTAGCTTTACTGTTCTCATGATTTTTAGTTTAGTTATCAACAGATAGTTTTAGATTTTTAGTTTAGTTATCAACAAATTTCTTGATAAAATATTTTTTACTGTTAATGAAGAAATTATCATTTCTTTGTAATTTTTACACTATTGAATCGTAATCGTTTTAATTTGTAAAAAATAAATTTTGAAAAAAGAATAAAATTGTAAACGTTTTGGAATAAAAAGCAAAATATTATAAAATATATATTTTAAAAATATTTATATTCAATAATATTCATTATATATATATTCTGTTATTATAATGAAAAATAATTTTTTAAAATTTTATATCATATGTAATTTTCCTTCTAAAATTGACAGCCATTTTAATATCAGCAATTGATAAATTTTTATTAAAAATTTGGCAATAAAAAAAATTTCAAATAATAATATTATTATTTAATTTTAAAAATAGTATTTGCTAACATTATTGTTCTCATAATCTTTAGTTATCAATAGAAATAAAAATTTCTTGATAAAATATTTATTACTGCTGACGAAGAAATTATCTTTTTTTTTTTTTTTTTTTTTTTTTTTTTTTTTTTTTTTTTTTGTAATTTTTACACAATTGAATCGTAATCGTTTTATTTCGTAAAAAAATAAATTTTAAAAAATGCATAAAATTCTAAACATGTTGTAATAGAAATGAAAATATTATAGAATATATACTTTGAAAAAAATATATATTCTATAATATTTATTAAATATATATTCATTTATTATAGGGAACTATATATATTTGTTTATTTTTTATTACATACATAATTTTCATTCTAAAAATGACTGTCATTTCGATATCAATAATTGATAAAAGTTTATAAAAAATTAGGCAACAAAAAAATTTTATTATCGTCTGTATTTTTCAACCATCTACTACCAAAGGAATTAAATGCTTCGTTGTACTTCTCTTTATTGAATTGGCGTATGTATATTTTTATTTTTTTAAATTTAACATGCCAAGTGGAATTTTACAAAATTAAAACAAATGTATTTAAATTAAATTCAAAAAAATTTTTTAATAATGCTATAAATTTTTATTTTGGAATATTACAAATTTTAAAAATAATAATAATAATTCCATTGATGATTCATTTATGTTGAAAAATTTTGGTTGCAGTCTTTTTAATAAGATCACAAAGTTGATTCTAAAACTGCTTAATTTGCTGTAAAAAATATCCTATATGCTATTAATCTTTACTTCAAATTCGAATTCATATAAAGCTATTCATTTTTAAAACGCAATTATGAGTTTTTATTTATAAATTTTAAAATGTGAAATTTCCAGCTATTATAATTTTTTTGTTTATTTTTTAAAAACTTTTTTAAAGCAAATATTGATTAAAATAAACCTTTCTAACATTTATAAGGGAAACTGTAGGATATATACAAGGTTTTATTTACAAGACTTCAATAAGAGTCATTAATAAATGCTAAATGTAAATGGAGAATATTCTCATATAAAATAACGCTTAGTATGTTAAAAAAATCGATTTTACATGAAGACATGAAAACTGTTCTTTTCTTTTTCTGATATATATCTTTCAGAAAAAATATGTCTGCATAAAACTGCTTTAAAATATTTTATTGTTCCATGTGAAATCAACTTTGAGTGCATAATTTTTAAAGGTCACAAACACAAATTTCTTGACCATATTTAATCAAAATATGTTTCATCAATATCAATGCACTTCTGCCATTGATTACAAAGCATTTTTATTCCATTTTCATAGAACAAATTTGATGGAGAGTCAATAAATTCAGTACTGATTTGTCAGTTTCATGATGGACAAAGTGTTTGTTCTTAAAAGCTATTCCTAATGTTTAAAATTTATTAGAGTAGGAGAAAAGTCTGGTAAATACAATGGAGTCAGAATCTCAAACCTGAGCTCATTCAGTTTTTGGCTTCGTTTGGTTTGTCTCTCTACGGTCATTTTGTGCACACTATGTGCTAATTAGACCAAGACCTACAGTTTAACGTGGATTCCGAACCACTCACAAACATCCATGCCACTACCAGGATTCGAACATTCAATTTTTGAAGTGGGTCTTGTAAAATATCAGATCTTGATTATGCTTGTGAACAAGAATAACGCCTTTTCGATTCACCAACGCTGGTTCTGATGACTACGATTTCTGATACATATTATCAGTCGTTGACAGTAATATTGTATAATATTTGTTTGACCTATTCTTAGGAAGCTGTAATGGATAACTCCTCTTTGATTTTACCAATTCATTATCATCTTCTTCTTTTTATATAGGCTTGGTTTGGTTACGTGTTTAGGCTTTTCATCTGCATTTAGTCACTAAACTGAAATCTTACGATTATCATATAGTATCCACTTTTCATTGCAAGTGATGATAACCCATTTGTTAAGCTTTTTTACCGTTTCAAGCAATCCAAGATGTCTCAAAACTGTTGCTATGCTTATTCTAATATTAACAGCAATTTCTTTAACCATTGCTGTGTGATTAGATTTAACAGACTTGAAGGTGATTAGCTTACCATCAGACTCTTTCAGATCATCCACAGTGTCAAGATTTCAAAGCTCATGTCACCTAATTTTAAACTTCTAAACTATCATCTCTATCTAAACTTCTAAACTATCTTATCTATCTAAACTTCTAAACTATCTTATCTATCTAAATTTCTAAACTATCTTATCTATCTAAACTTCTAAACTATCTTATCTATCTAAATTTCTAAACTATCTTATCTATCTAAATTTATAAACTATCTTATCTATCTAATTTATCTAAATTTCTAAACTATTTATCAGTATGGAAACATTAACTATATCATTCCCAAATGCATCACTAATGTTTCGTGTTGCTAGGGTAGCAGAATGTTCAAGTTTATATTCAAACTGAAGAGCCTGATGGCGCTCGGTATCACAGGTTTCTTGTTCGAGTCCCAACGGTGCCATGGATGTTTGTAGTGGTTCGGAATCCACTTTAAGCTGTAATTCCCGGTCTCATATGACTGTCAAGAGTCAGAGAGCCAAGTCTGACTTCTACCTATGGGTGCTCCATCACTACAGAGGTTGCCCCTTTTCCATCAACCATGAATTATTTTAACCTTTTCGCTTTACACCGCAGGTCCTGGTCTAATAGGATAGAGAGTTGTGGGGGTTAATATTACTCGTGTCTGTCGCATATTTTCAAGCTGCATGTGCCCCCTGGGTAGTGCTAAATGAGTAACAGCTTTCGTTGGTGCAGCCCTTGCTTATGGCATAATTTGAGGCCAAATGGCTCAGTGGCTAGTGCTCTGGCGCTCGGTACTACAGGTTTCGGGTTCGAGTTCCTGCGGTGACACGGATGTTTGTACTGGTTCAAAATCCACTTTAAACCCTTGGTACAAGTCTATTAGGATCGCAGAGCATTGAAAGGGGTAGTGTTACTCGCGTCTATACCATATCTTCAAGCTACACGTGTCGCCTGGGTAGTGATAAGTAACAGCGGTGCAGTTCTTGCTTATGGCATACAAGACAACTATTTATGTATTGCCAGCCGCATAAGGAAAAAATATTCAAACTGGAAAATTATCCGCAGCTAGGTGTCATTCCATGTTAAGGTTTGCTTAAGAAGTTCTAAAAAGTTCGACTATTATATGCGGACAAAATATACCATTAGTAAAAGCACTAAATAAGCAATAAAATTATATGAATCTTCTTTAACCTACTACTGATGTATATGTTTATTTTGTAAAACTTCAACTAATACTTAGCAGATTTATTTTCTGTAGAACAATCTTAGTTGTTTTAAAATCCTTTACTTATTTCAAATGCATATTTTTACATGATCTTCATAAAAAAATATTGATTTTAAAAGCTGCGTCTTTATTAATCCACTTTCCAATTCAAACATTTGCATTTGAAATGCAATTTTAAATTTCCAGTGATATAAAAAAAACATTATATTTTGTACAGTTAAAGAAATAAAATATAGACAATGTAATTATAAATGAAAATACCTTTTTTTATTTCTGAAATTTTTTTATCAACAAATAAAAACTTACATTTGTACACATAATGATGGGCCAAAGCACTATACAAATAATGATGTATACCAAAAACTGAAAGATGCATAGCAATAAATTTCTTGTTACATAGAGTAAAATTTTTCAAAATATTCATTGATTTTCCATACAATAATCTTTAACTGAAGAAAATCTTGTTTTTTAATACATTTTTTTTTTATTTCCTGAAATTGAATATTTTTGTCATAATATATATTTTATTATTGATCATTTAGTAAGCTACAAAGATTTCAATACTTTGCGTACATGCATAAAACCATTTTTGTGTGATTTTTTAGGGTTTTTTTTCCTTAATTTATTTAAGTATATTTTTGTACAATGGGAACAGACATTTTGATGTCAATTAAAGGTGCAAAATGATATATTAGTTATAAAAAAATTTTAATGCATAATGTTATCAAAAATACACCAGACTTTATAATGTGTGTGTAACATGTTGAAAGTTTTGAAAAGTAAAATATATAATGGAAAATTCTGGTTGAGAAATTAAGTATAATAAAGTTTAATTTGCCAGGTTATATTTTCGTTCAAAATAGTTTTGCTGTTCATTCAAATGAGGTTGTAGAAGATTAAATTTTTGATATCTTAAATTAAGTGTATAGATCTATGATGTGTATAGATTATATATCTCTTAAATTAAGTGTATTAAATTTTTGATCTCTTGTACCAATCTACAGATTTTTAAGTGCATAGATTTTTTATCTCTTAAATTAAGTCTATTGAAATATTGATCTCTTAAATTAAGTCTATTGATCTATAGATTTTTAAGTGTATAGATCGCAAAATTAGCCTCAAAAAAGTTTAAATTAATTCCTTCAAAAAAGCTTTAACATTTAAATCACTATAATCATTGTATCAAATTTAAATTAATGTAAATTCTTTATTTTGTAAACAAGTAAAAGGATTTGTTATTTTTAATTTATGTAAACATTAAATTTCACAAAATTTCAGCTCAATATAGCAAAATGCCTTTAAATATTTATTTATTTAGTAGAAAAATAAGAAAAAAATCATTCTAAAATAGAATTTTATGATAACGAAGTATAGAAGTTCTATTTAATAAAAATAATATTATTTTTTTTTCTGTTTTATTTATCATTTACTGTTTAGATCATTTTTATTGATTAAAACCTGTACTATAATTTAAAGTTTCTACCATTAACCTCTCTCAATGCTTATCAATGCTTATTATAATTATAATAATTCCAACCACTTATTATTTATTTCTCTAACCAGAAAAGCACCCTCACTTTTCCATACCACCATAACATCATCATACTGATTCTGGCCTTGTGCCCTTCCATGACATCATCTCCCAACATTTTCTGATAAAATTCATTGTCGGCCTCCTTTATAATTGGCGGCGAGGGGGGGGCGATGCGACTTCTGGGAGGAGGTCATCTGCGCACCCTTTCCTCAAAGCTTATTATCCGGAAGGGGGTGGAGAAGGAGACGCCCCCCTTAGCCAAACGGTGACCGATTTCATTAGGTAGCCTAATTGAACGAGCAAATACTTGGGCCCTGGGGGCCACCGAAAGGAACATCGTTAGCGGAAGGGAATTCCTTGGGGCAGAAGGGAGGTGGGGGCATACCAAATAGGCAATCTTTTCACTTTGGCAACGGGGAGGAATTTTAAAAAGGAATGGGACCACTGGAAGTTCTTTTTTTTTCCTTAGGTATAGCGAAAGTTTTTTTTTTTTTCTATAAGGGATATAAAACAATTTCTGTATATAAAAATATATGCCTCATTTTCATTATACTACTGCGCTCAAAAAGTAAGACCAATTATTTTTTTGTTTCAAAATCTCTTTATTTATTCTTCCAAATTTATTTCATCGCCTTCAAAATAATACTCTCCAGACTGTTTTTTTTTTTTATGCCAACTTTTTTTCCAATCCACGATGCATGCTAAAAAGTCATCGACAGGGATGGCCTTCAAAGCGCGCGGCGATTCGCGTTGAATCTCTTCAATCGACTCAAAACGGTGTCCCCGGAGTAGTCTTTTGTGTTTAGGGAATAACCAGAAGTCGCACGGTGTTAACGCGGTGGCTGTGGAATGATATGAGTTTCATTTTTGGCGAAAAAGTCAAGATGAATCAATACAGTGTGAGCTGGAGCATTCAGTGTTTTTGGTACAAATCGAGATTTGACGTGTTTGATGCCCAAAATGGAACTGACCGATCCTTTTGAAATTCCAACATCATCAGCAAAATCTCTAACTCTAAATCGACGGTTTGCACGTGAGCTTAGCGGTTGAGGTTGAGAGTTAGAGATCTTCGTCTTCAACGCGTTCTCTGCCTTCTTTGAATTGTTGTACCACTACTAAACATTTCTTTCCGATTTAGGAATTCTCACCGAATGCCTTCTGCAACATTCTATACTTTTCCGTTTACAAACCAAATTGAATGCAAGTTCTTTGCTCAATTCATTCAGACATTTCAAAAATCGCCGGAATCGGTTTTAGCGTCTCACAAAGCCAAGCGTAATTCAAACACTAATGAATATTTGGACGTCACATTTCACACAGATGTCAAGGACAGTGTCAGCAAACTAAAAAAGAGAAAAAAATTGAAATTTCATAAGCCCCGTAGATCGAAAATTGATCCTACTTTTTCGACACAGTAGTATAAAAAGTAAATAAATCGGCCTTAAAGTATTTTAACTATAATATTAAATGTACTGAATGTTCAAAATCGAATCGTATTAATATTTAGGCAGCACAAATAGGTTCACTTTTAATGTATCTGACATGTAAAGATCTGTTTTTTGTTTTAATTTATTTCATTTCTGGTTTGATAGTTTCATGAATCATATTTCTATTTAGAGGGCCTGATACAGTAATATTAGTCCGAGACCTACTGTTTAGAGTGGATTCCGAACCAGTACAAACATCCATGGCACCGCCTGAAACCTGTGGTACCAACCGGGGTCTACGAATAAGGACATAAAAATGCCCTTATTGAGAAAAAATTATTTATTTGATATGTGCAATCTCTTCATTTAAACTAATGATTTTGCAAAAACGGTTTGCAGGTTTATCATAATAACAATTAATGAATTATATCTAAATATTAAGAATTCGCTGATTTTTAAATATTGTATACATTCAATACACATTAAAAATTTATCCTAGAAAACCCCTTATTCCAAGAATTATTCTGAAAAATATGGAAATCCGAAGCAAATATCAATTAAAAATAAAGTAACTATTGACATATTTCTTCTAACGAAAATATATTAAGTGGATTTATACAATGTAATAAAATTACAAAATAAAAATTAAGACATTTATAATATATATATTTATAAATATTATTTATAAATATTACAAAAAGAAAAGTAATTAGAATTGTTTGTATACTATGACAAAAAATGACTATAAAAGTCTTTTTAGAAGCATTGCCAAATATGAAGAACTTAATGAAATGTCATAACAATTTTAAATAAGTATTCAAACAAAAAAATGAACACTCATTCAATAATAATACAGAATGTTTTTAAGAATTTAATGATTACATTAAAGCTAATCAAAATGCGAATGATCAAAATTAAATTTTATTTTCAACATTTTTATTAATAATTGGACTTTATTTTTTTTTTAAATAATACAAATATTTTAACGTTTGTTATAAAATAACAAACATCTTAAAAAATATTTTTTAATTTATTTTGTTAAGTAATCTAATAAAATTTAAAATCAATGAAAATAATTAATTTCCCAAGACACTGACAGACATAAAACTGCATGCATGCAAAAGTTGAACTCAACAGGGAAAAGAAAGTCGTAAAATGAAAGAATAAAAATGCATCTTTTATGGAAAGAAAATTATTTTTTTTGCAAAGATTAATCTCATTAAATAGAGTCACTATTAAAATTTTTTATGGTGCATTATTTCCAAAATATTTATGTATCGCTAAATAATTAAAGATCAACAAAATTATGATTTTTTTTTTTTTTTTTTTTTTTGAAATTTTTGCAATTTATTGTTTTAAATTATTTTCGATTAAAATAGTTCTTTTAAAATTCAAACAAAGAATGGAATTTTTTCCGTTTCAATTAAAATGTTCTTAAAAATGTCTTAAAAAAGATAAATGACAAACATCATAAACCTTTTAGGACTGAAATTTAAACTCTATATTTATATTTGCTCCTACAAGTGATTTGACACACAGGAATTTTACAAAAAAATATAAATAAATAAATAAAACCACTTAAAATGATTAATTTTTTTTTTGAAATAAAAATTAAACTTGTCATCATTATTCGAATTTTTATAATTTTAAACATATAATAATAACTTGAATATACCGGTTCTCGTTAGAATGTCATCGCGTCCTTTTTGGGAACACCGCGTGCCGTTGGCATTTTAATTTTAGCACAGGTTTCGGTTATATGGATGTTTGTAGTATTCGGAATCCACTTTAAGCCGTTTATTTAAAAAAAAAGTTTACCTATTTACAAGAAAGCTGCTTCCTTCCCCTTCAAAAGATATGGGCTTGGGCTTGTGGGATAAAAACAACAAACAACATACTTGAATGCAGTATGTCATCGGTCATTTTTTATTTTATTTTAGCACTTGGTTATAGTTTCTTATATAATTTCGTTTAATTTAAAAAATTTAATTTACAAGAAATTTTTTTAAAAAGATATGACTTGCTCTTGTGGAAAAACAACCTCTGAACGACTAAATGACTCGAAAACATATTATTTAGCCGAATTTTTCAGAACTAAATTGTTGAAAACATCGTCTGTCGGTCAATGCATGTACAATTTACTTTTTTTTGTAATTTGTTATCGTTTGTTTATTCAGGTTTTTTTTTTTTTTTTTTTTTTTTGCTGTTTCTTATATTTTATTTATTTAATTATTATATTTTATATATTTATTTATTCATGTTTTTATTGTATTTATTTTAATTTTATTTATCTATTTATTTTACTTATTTAATTCATTTATTCATGTTTATATTACATTTAATTTATATTTATTTATTTTCTATTTATACAATATATATATATATATATATATATTCATTTTCCTTTCTTTCATTTTACAGCCATTATAAAAAAATGTAACAAAATTATATAAATCAATAAGTGTTTCCATAATTTGTATTTGTATTAATTGTATTTCTTAAAATTTAATTTGTTGTATTTTCATAGTGTAATAAGTATTAAATCATACCTTTTTATGTTTTTATGTACGTTTTATTTTTTTTTTTTTACTTATTATGTAATATTAGTTTGTAAATTTTGACTGTAAATTCTACAATTCCTATCATTTTAAAACATTTCTAAGAAAATTATTCCGAAATTCTGAGTAATTTTTTTTTGAATCGGTAATTTATTCCAACTATCATAATCGTTAAATTTTAATTAATTTAATTAATTTTTCCAGAAAAAATATGTATATGAAAAATTAAAATTTGGCAAAATAAAAAGTATACACGATATTTCATGAGGTAGGATAAAAAAAGAATTGAAAGTATTAAATTATCTCATCACCTGTTTTAAGAATTAAAAAAAAAATATAAAAATTCATACTATTTTAAGATAAACAACAAATTTTAAATAGATAATAAATTTCCGCTTATTCTATTGCTAAATTTTATTCCAACTACGCGAAATTTTCCAAAATTCATAAACTAAACACGTGTTATTCCATTCGAAAACCGTTCCCAGCATTTCAGACACATTCATTTGGGAAGGAGCCTCACCTTATTACACCCCAAGACAAAATAAGAAGGAGGGCATAAAAGTCCGGTAATCCCACCTTGTCCTGTAGTAACTGCACCAGACACTTTTATGTCTTCTCTCCATGATTAAACATCCTTCGCGGGATACGTCTCCCAGCGGTATACATATTCTCAGCTGGAGCATCGGGTCTGGAGGAGGTTTTACACGGAAATGAGGATATAACACACGGACACTCATATTGACGCTGCCAGGCTCTGTGCCAAGAGAGGATGTGTTTGCGGATCTAAGTGCTCGGAATTACAAGGTTTGGGACAGACGTTTTGAGTAGCGATTTAAATAAATAAATGTCTATCATGGGTGTCAATTCCTTCAGTTTTATTTTCGCTGCAAATTATAATTTTTTTTATCAAGTACCTTTTTAAAATATAAAAGTGCATTATAAAGCAATTAATTCGCTGCTTTCGTACCAGTAACGAAGGTAAAATATTTTTTATGTGTATGCAAAATATATACTTACTTTGTTCAAAGCTATATATATATATATATATATATATTCAATTATATCGAGTTAAATATTCAGTCTTTTAATCAAATTGCGAAAGGCAAGCGGAAAAAAGTTCTTATTTAATTAAGTAAATCCACCATTCACTTCAAGTTTAGCTAACTGACTAACTCCCTGGCACTAACTAACTCCCCCATGGATTGATGGTCAATTGGCTAGCGCTCCGGCCTATGGTGCCACAAGCTTCTGATTTGAATTCTGGCGGTGGCATGGATGGGAAGATGGTGATAACGTTTGTGAGTGGCCTAATTAGCCCAAAGTGTTCACAAAATGACTGTAGAGTGACAAACGAAATCAAACCAAATTTGGAACAAACATTAATACAAATTTAATATAAATGGATAAATAACCCTATTAAATATGCAGAAGGATCCAGATATATATATATATTAAATCTTATTTTTTTTTAAATTTAAATGTAAAGAAAGGGACCTTTTTTTGAATGGTTCATATATTCTACGAACACTTTTACATATATTTAAAGAAGGGTTTCAAGAAGAAATTTTCGGCTCAACACAAATAGGATTTTAAATAATGTCATTGCACAACTCTTTGATAACTCAACTTTCTCTCTCCTTCGTAACCCGTAACAGAAACCCGTACGGTCTCACAGATCTCTCAACATGTTCCTCCAGTCGCCCTTAAGGCATGCTTAGTCCAATTGAAAGGATTTTTCCTCTAACTGCTTGTATGACCTTGGACATAACCTATGACCTTGGACATAACCTATGACCTTGGACATAACACCCTCTTATCCCAATGTTTAGGCATGCGCATCTGATAGAAATTTCATAGCATTTTTCAAGAGCGATCTGTGAGACCTCACCTCCTTATTAGTGTTACAATTTTCGAAAGTAATACATATTGACTCTGAAGTTAGGTCCGAGGCGATTTATTTATCCCATTTGATTCATGTTATGCGGAAGAGCTGCAAAGGATTCTAAATGTGTAAGTGATGTTAGCGGAGAAGATGACTGTGAAGAAGATTTTGTCAGTGAAAGTTCCCATTCAACAGACTCTGAAATTTCTGCAGGCTATATTTCTTTGACTCAGAAACAACTACAACATTTGTGAATAAAACCAAACGTGGTGTTGATGCAATAGATGAAAAATGCTGTGTTAATTCATGCAGTAGGAGGATAACGCTTTGGCCTATAGCTCTTTTCAACCTGTTTATTAAATATAAACACAATAAACGCATACATTTTGCGCCAAGGCTATTCTCAAAACCCTGTTATGACCAGTTTGGTGTTTTTGAAAGATTAGTAAGAGATTTAATCTTATCATGCTATTTAATCCTACATACAAGAGTTAAAAATCCAAGAATAAATCGAGAATCGTGCCTGATTATAAAAAGGATTTTAGAAAAGGAAGCAGTGTCTTTGAACGTGGAGCAGTGCACAGAAGAAACAAAATTAAAATCAAAGAAAACATGTCGTTTGTGCCACCCAAGTAAGAAAAGAAAGGCAGCATATAGCATATATATGTTTATCTTGCCAACACTCTGTTTGGAATGCACGCAAAATCATGCAATGAAAGTGCTAAAGAAGACTTAATTGTTAAGAGTATGTGTTAAAGAAGACTTAACAAGGATTGAAATGTTTGCTTCCAGGAAATCTGTGAGATACTGATATTTCAGATACTGTCAAAATTTTTCTGTATTGTGCTATATTGAATTTTCTGCTATTGAAATTTGTTTTATATATTAAATAAAATTTACTAAAAGGTTTTATTTAATGCATAATGCATCCTAATTTATTATTAATTTTATAAAATTTACTGCAGCATATGATTTTTATCGAAAACCCAAAGTTCTGGCAAAAATTTGTCAAAAAGGTTTTATCTCCCTTTAAAATGTAAAGCATATTTTTTTCTGATAGTTGAGAGTTCAAAGAACATCTAAGCGAAATACCAGAATGATATTTTAATTAAACGATTTTAATAAATTTTTAACAATGAACGGTCTCTGAGACTACACGTCCTGCTATGTCCTAATTTTTCCCTTTCTTGACACAAGTTAAATAATAATATAATTTTTTATTGCAGGGTATTTAATATCAAATCTTTATTCCATTTAAAAAATAAATTAAAAAATAACTTTGCAATTATTGAACTTTATTATTTTGTAATAAAATAATTGTAAATTTTACAAGAACCTAAATAATTATTTTTCAAAATGTTTTAGATTCTTTCAGTTCACGAATCCTTAACTTTACATTTTTTACGTATATATATATAAACATATATGCGTCATTTTTCTATGGAAAAAAAAAAAACCGAAATTCAAAAATTTTCCAAAATTTCTTGATAAAAATTTTGGAAATTGAACTCTCATGTATATTAAGAAATATTAAAAAAATATTTTATCTTTATTGTAATTAATACTCAAATAGCCCAGGTAAATTATTATTTTTTTTTTTTTTTAACTTTTATTTTATTTTTTAAATATTCTCTTATATTTTCGAGTGCTTTGATCTGCTGTTAATATAAAATAAATTACATTTAATCAAAGAAAAATTATAATTAAAAAAACTATTATCACTAATTTTTCTAAAGGAAAAGAATTGCAAAATAAATTAAATTGTTGTTGAACTAAAAATAAATGAATGCTCTTTTCAACTTTTCTTATAGTATTAAATTTATATTTGAATACTTTATGCTTGTTTATGCCGCTTCTTAAGAATTCTATCTATTATTCTATTCTATTTCTGCTTTTAAGCTAAAAAACAATTACTTTTCATATTAAATTTTAATTACAATATTTAAATGTTTAAATGTCTCTTTATTTTTTAAATACTTTAAAAGCAAAGAAACTAAACACTGTATTTCGTTATAGGAATTACAATGTTTAGTTTCAATTCGTAGTTAATAATTTATTATTTTGTCTATTGTTATATTGTCTATATATTTTATATTTTATATTGTTATTAAGTATTATATTAATCTTTAATAAAAATATGTGATTTTATTAATATTTTTTTTCAAAAAATTCCTCTGATTCAAATAAAAGTTCTTTTGGGAATAAACTTGTATATACAGTAGCTGATTTAGGAAATTTTTTAATATTAATAGAACTTTAAAATTAATGTGTAATTTGAAATAAATAGAAGAATAACAATTTGGACAGTAGCAAGTTCGTTGTTAACAATTCTTTCAAAAATTTAAAATGGTTGAAAGAATTGTTTCATTTGCAAATACAGTCGAACCTCTTTAAGTGGACACTCGATAGGTCGAAAACCTCCACAACTCGAAAAACAATTTTGTTCCCTTCCCTTCAATCCCAAAACCTCCATGACTCGAAATTTCAATCCTCTATATGTCGAAATAATAAGTCAATCCCCACAAGCCATTTTTGTAAATATTTTCCCCCCGTAACTCGAAAAAAAAATTGGACCTCTGTATCTCGAACATTAACAATGTTTGATTTTACAACATTTACAACTCGATCATTTGAAACTAATTACCTCTATAGCTCGAAGAAAAATAAATTACCGACTTTAAGGATTTACCGACAATGCACGTCAGTGTTTCTTAGAAAACAATGTATGAGTATACAGTAAATAGAATAACCAAATCTATGAAATTTTTTTATTATAATTCTTATTATTACTATTGATTTCATTTGAACTCTAGCGATAGATAGAGAACGATCGAATTGTCTAATGCAAATAAATAAATAATTAACTTTTTTAATACATAATATTTTTAATTTTAAGGTTGTTTCGGAATTATAGTACATAATATAACTTTTAAGTTGCAAATAAACACGTTTATTACCTCTGTAACTTGAATGTTTATTTATTTTACCTCTCTAACTCAAAATAAGTCAAAAAAGATCTAAACCTCTACAAGTCGAATATTTCCTTACAAAATCCGCGTAAGTCGAAAACTCTATAACTCGAATTATTTGGCGCCTCCCTTGAAGTTCGACTTACAGAGGTTCTAAAAGTTAAGGAACAACATGTTTTGCGAAACTCACCATAAAAAAATGACAGTAACAATAAAGTTTATAGTTTATATAAATGATAAAAACGAACTTTATGCAAAATTATGCAAAAACGATAGCTACCTTTTTTATACAAAAGAACGGGTATATATGAGTGAGAGAAACATATGCAAATATCAGGCTTCGTTATTACGCATGTAACTTTTGTTGATTTACAACTTTTGTTAGTAGATTCGTTAAACAGAAACATGTTTTACAACGAAACATGTAGAAACCTGTTTAAACATGTTCGCAAGAACAGAAACATGTTTAGACATGTTCGCATCAACAGAAACATGTTTAAATATGTTTGCAGAAACATGTTTATTACCTCTGTAACTTGATTTTTTATTTATTTTACCTCTCTAACTCAAAATAAGTCAGAAAGAATCTAAACCTCTACAAGTCCAATATTTCCTTACAAAATCCGCGTAAGTCAAAATCCTCCATAAGTAGAAAATTCTATAACTCGAATTATTTGGCGTCTCCCTTGAAGTTCGACTTACAGAGGATTCTACTGTAGATCTGTGACCAAAGATGGCGGCGAGCTTTATAAATCTTGTCATCGCCGAAGTATTACAGGAGCTTTTGAATATGCGTATTGTAATACTGCGAAACCACTGTTGATGATAGGAGAAGGGGCAGGGGAAGGAAACGAACACTAAAGGGGTGTGTCCCGGGGGACCAGGGTTTAATTAGGAGGCCCGGATGTAGAGGAGGAGGAAACAATCGATTGAATCGTTCCAACAATTAGGTTCCCCGTCCCCCAGTACGGAGTTCATATATGCATTGGACACAGATGTCGAGCGTCCCACGGTACCTGTACCAGGAGAGATCGGGACGGTACAAAGCACGTCTCTATTGATTTTTATCCTTCGCGGAAAACACGAATTCAAATGGTTTTTGTAAAGCTGAAGCCATTCTTACTTCATGTCAGTAAATAAACTGCATTTCACTCAATAGAATAAACAAACTCAGTTACGGGTAACTAAGCTATTTTGGACAATCGCTTCGTAAGTGTAAATGTTTTTTTCTCATTCAATTGAAAATCTTTTAATAAAAATATTTCATTTTATTGATATTTTTTTTTCAAAAAATTCCTGTATTGAAGACAAACGTTCTTTTGGGAATAAACTTGTATATAGAGTATTTGATTTAGGTATCTTTTTAATATTAATGGACCTTTAAATTAATATGCAAATTTAAATAAACAAAGAAATTACTATCTAAATATCACTCTTAAAATATCTGGATTAATTGAATTTTCCTTCAGTGCAAGTGATTCTTTTTCATTCATACAGTATTAAAATTAAAATTTTATAAAAACAGTTTTCAGGAAGAACTAGCCAATAAATATTGTATCTTACAAAAATGTTAATAAATATTATTAACTATAATACCTATCAATATGGATGTAAATGAAATATAATACAAAAAATTAATTGTATCAACATCATTGGGCAACAGCCCCATGGTGGAATGGGGCTTGGGCCATAGAATTATTTATAATTTTTCTGTTGTAATTTATTTGGTGTAACGGAAAAAAAAGTTAATGTCAACAATTTTATTTCTTTTTTTTTTCTTTTTTTTCCCTTTGGATATTTTTGAATTTTTCTAGTCTTTGTATTTTACACAAAAAGGTTTGTTTTTAATGTTAATCATCTTTATCATCATGAATGGCGCAATAGCCCATGGTAGACTTAGGCCGGCAGCCTATTGGCAGATTTTAAGACAAGAAATGGTTTCTTTTTACGGAGTAGAGTTGTCAGCCCTACGTCCAATAGTCATATTGGACCGAGACCTACAGCTTTAGAATGGGTTCCGAATCACTACAATCATCCATGGTACCGCCGTGACTCAAACCTGAAACCTGGGGCGCTCAGCTCCAGAGCGCTAGTCACTCGGACATCAGGTCCCGATAATTTAATAGGTCTACATATTTAAAACTTTTTGCATGAAAATTCTCATTTATAAATGGAGTCATATCACTTTTATATGAGAGAGAAACAGTTCCTTGTATTGTTAGAAATGTCCGCATGTTAATTATTTTCTGGGGAAAAAAAGCTCCAACTTAGATAAAAATCAAATTAATATTATTCTCTATTTGTTTCTTATAAACTAACACAACATAACAAAAACATTTTTCCCCTTCATACTTATAGAAGAAATACAAGTAAGGTTACAGTTATCAAATAACCTTTTTTTCCCACTGCATTCGTGCCCTTCATCAACGACCTTTAATTACAGCTACCAATCTTCCATCCATTCATCTATTCACTTCTGCTTGTGCCTGGAGCAAAATGGAACTCAAACCACACAAACCCCCACATGAAAAGAAACGAAGCAGGGAATAAAAATAAAAAAACTCCGCAAGAATTGGTACGGAGCACGAACCGAAAGAAGTAACAAAAAAAAAAAAAATCGCCTGCTTCGCCCCCACCCCGGACCGTCCATCGTTAAGGGTTTTTGCCATCCACTCTCCCTATTCACCCTCCGGATCAGCCGATACGTGACAAGCATAGGGCCCCGGCCCCGGCCTGATCCCCCGGCGCTCTGAGGATGCACTGTGATCAATGCTTTTCATTCTTCTTTTGTCCTCTTCCTATCTGCTACATCGATCTGCAAGAGGGATCAGGTGTGTCTGACACGATGCCCGGAGCACTGCAACCCCCTCCGTCCGTCCTTTCAGGTGTAATAAACTCAGGATGAATCTCGGTAACAAGCATCCAGAATCTTTCTTTGTGTACGTTGCATCCTTTGGATACATTTCTGTTTCCATTGTCAATTCGTTCAAAAAAATGGAATCGTTCAAACCTGAAAATTCGTTCAAATAATTGATTGTTCAAACTGGAAAATTCGTTCAAAATAGAAAATTCGTTCAAAAAATTGTTTTGTTCAAAACTGAAAATTCGTTCAAAAAATTGTTTTGTTCAAAACTAAAAATTCGTTCGAAAAATTGATTTGCTTAACCAGAAAATTCTTTCAAAAAAATTAATTCGTTCAAAACTGAAAAATAGTTCACAAACATTAATTCGTTCAAACCGGAAAATTCGTTTAGAAAATTGATTCATTCCAACCAAAAAATTCGTTTACAAAAATTATTCGTTCAAAACTGAAAATTCGTTCAAAAAATGATTCGTTCAAACCTGGAAATTGGTCCAAAAACCTGATAATCAGTTTCGCAGTGAAATATGAAATAGAGAACAGTTGGAAATGTATTTACATCAGATAAAAATACAATATCTATTATAGATATTATAAGCCCTTTTTTGGTTAGAGGTCTGGTGGCCAAGTGGCTAGTACTCAGGCTGCAGGTTCTAATTCTGGCGGTGGCATGGATGTTTGTGCATGGTTCGGAAACTACGTTAAACTGTAGGTCCCGGTCTGTTTAGCTCTCGTGTGCACAAGATGATCTTAGAGTGACAAACCAAACCAAACTTTTTTGGGTTAAGAAATTTGTTTAAATCACAGTTCATAAGCAGAAAAACTAAATTCTTGTTATATAAATCTTTTATTACAACTATGTCTATGGCTCTGAAATTTAGTCTTTGACAAGATCTGATGAGGTCCATTTGGGTATATTTGAGCCGAAATTTTTAAGGGCTCTTCTTGGAGGTGTTAGGGAAATTGGTTGTTGGAGAATTGCTACCAACCTTCCCTCCTTCCATGCGACCACACGGCTTCTTGGACTTGGTCTAGATGTTGCTGTCTACTGAATGGGATAAGAAACGACGGCTATTTACATACTACATTTGACATTGATTAATGATTTTTTTTGTAAATACAAAATATTTGGCGCGTACAATAAATTATCGCATTCAGCTTTCTAACTGCACATGCATCCAGACTATTATTATCAACATGGAGCAGTATATTACACCACTGATGTAATGCGATCATTTATTCATATTTATTTAAGAATGGGATACGTAACAAATCAGAAATAAAATAGTAGAAGAAAAATAGATATGAAGAATTATAAAAGAGGGTTTGACTATATTTCGTTTCCGTTAAGTTGATTGCGTGGGATTTTCTGCTTTTTCTCATGTTTAACTCAAAAGTAACCCCCAGAATGATTTCGAGGTATACATTCTTTTTCAAACTCTTTCCCTCTAGTGAGGTTAATGGGACATATTGACTGATATGCATGCCCTAATAATTCTTAATCTATTGCATAACAGCCTTATCAAGAGTTAAAGATCTTGAATCAAGTACTCGACATCTTTTAATGTCGAGTACTTGATTCAAAATGGGTCTCTTTTCCCTCTAAAAGATCAAAGTCCCCTTAAAAGATCATCCCTCTAAAAGATAAAAAACTCTTACCTCTTTAATGAGGTTTGGTTTGTTTGCCACTCTACCATTTTTGGCATATTTTAGGCTAATTTTGACCGGGATCTACAGTTTAATGTGGATTCCGAACCCTTCACAAACATCCATGCCACCGTCTGTGGTACCAATTGGCCATCAGGCCTCTATTTAAGGAGGAATAAGACGTTTTTCCCGTAATCACCAATGTCCACTGAAAATAATATCAGCTATTTATAAGAAAACATTATATTTATTTAGAAACTGTTTCCTAAACTATTAAATATAAGGAAAAAATCGATTGCTAATTCATGACAATTATTATCAAAGTTCATTGCGTTGAATGATCAATCATCAACTTCTGACAAATACTTCTTCATTGGCACAACAGCCTTATGGTGGAATAAAGGCGTCTGTCTTCTGGCAGATTTCTAGACAAGAGATGCTTTCTTTTTACGGGGTAGGGTTGTCAGCCCTACGCCCAACGCTCTAGA
The DNA here is from genome assembly GCA_021605075.1 of Caerostris darwini. Lineage (NCBI taxonomy): Eukaryota > Metazoa > Arthropoda > Arachnida > Araneae > Araneidae > Caerostris > Caerostris darwini. Next base: position 248,495 of record BPLQ01005805.1, on the reverse strand, counting down.
GTCATATTAGCTCTGCACCTATGGTTTAAAGTGGCTGGCAAATATTAATGCTACTAATTAGGAATACAATATCCATAAAATGTGTATATAATCCATAAATATGTGTGGAGATAACTAAGATAATCTTCCTCGATTCTTTTATTTTACTCAGTGTACATTTCGGCTTTTATTTTTTAGACCAAAGTCATTTGATTGTGGAACCCGGAATTTTAGTAAAAAGTTAGGGTCTGTAAAATGTCCTTTTTTAAATATATACATACTCGTATAAAAGAAAATGTTAGGGGGTAAGAATGGCCAAGTGTCTAGCGTTCGGTGCCACAGATTTTGGGTTCAAGTCCCGGCTGTACTCATGGATGTTTTTAGTGGTATCCTCTTTAAACAGTAAATCCTGGTCTCATATGATTGTAGAGCGTCACGTAGCCAAGTCAGACATCTACCTATGGATGCTCCAATATAACAGAAGCTGTCCCCTTTTCCCTTCATCCATGAGTCCATACGGGTTCGGGGGCTTGGTCTAGATGTCTACCGAGTGGGATAAGAAACAGCAATAACAACAAAATATTAGCAAAAAAGATTTGAAGTAATTTTAATAACTATAAGCAAAGATTCAAAATAACCATAAATGTTGCCGTTATATCAAAGGTTTACCAATGAACTCATTGAAAATTAAGCAACATTCGCTTTTATATACGTTTTTAATTTATCCAGAAAAAAATTAAAATTTCAGTTTTGAGCGTATTTTCCATCTAAAAAAATGGACAACTACGTACAATAGGGACAAAAATTAGATCTTGAACAGAAGTTAATTAATTTTTAGGCATTTTAAGCATTCATCTCCTTCAGAACGAAAATTCCAAACTTAATCCTGATTCACATAGATCATATAACTGATTTTAATCACTTAACTCTTAAATTTGAGTCTGCAATTTTTAAATTCCAACATCATCAAGAACGAATACCATCTTGAGAACTTTAACTAGGCAGGCGTGTTTCACGTTCAAAAGATAAAAAAAAAACACGCTTCTCTCGCCACCCAACACCAACACCAACCCTACTTGGAAAAACCTTGGGGAAATCTCCGGGAGCAAATTATTAGTCCCTCGGACTTCTCGAGTTCTGAACCACCCCCCACCCCACCCCCTCAACCCCGATAAGACAGATAACTCTCCTAGACCAACATTTCCCCCCTTTCCTCTTACGAATCATTCCAAACAAACGAACAGGCAGACAGACAGACAGACACGATCCTGCGTGATTGGAAAACTGGGGGGAGGAGGGGGATGTAGGGCTGGAGAAGCAGCCGCCCCCCCACCCCCCATGGGATTCCCTCCGGCGGAACGCAGGTGTTATAGAGCGGGAACTCGCGCTCTATAATCAAATTATTCGAGCTCTAGAACCCGGGGATGAAAATGCGTGGGTGGATGGATGTGTGTTGTGTGTGAATGAGCAGGAGAGGGGGAGGGGTGGAGGTGCGGGGGGTGGGGGAGGATTGAGCGCGTGACAAGTTAATCCTTAATAAATTGAGCAAGATAAGCTTTTTGGGGGTTGTCGAGCGTCGTGTCCGAGAGTACAAATGCGGAAACCGCTGAGACAGTGTCCTTCCCCCCCTCTCGGTCTTTAAGGGGATGTGTGAAGGGCATCGGGGGCAATTGATCCCTCTATCTTTTCCGAGGTGGTTTTGCGAAAATGGGATGGGGTGCATTCAGTACTCGGATTTGTGTTGGGTCATGATCTTAGCATTTCGTTAAAACCATGCGAATTTTAATCCTCGATACTTCAAATGGCTAAATACGTGCAAGATTAATCACTACAAGGACGTTATCTATATTTCATACTATAGTACAATAACAATATAAGGTTGGTGCATAATTATCAGGCATTTCTTCGACGTGCTATATTTTAATAAAAATTTACAATATTTTATAAATTTATGAATGAAAATATCCTTCTACTTTTAGATAATAAAAATACGTGTCGATACTCATACTCATACTCATTTTTGGGTTGGGTTCCACCAATAACAAATTTCGTTTAAGATAATTTTCCAATGGAGGATTCAGCTTCTGTCCCATCAAACACACCACATTGTCTTCTGAAGAGCACGTCCTTCATTATTCCTTTTGGTGAAACTCCTGGCGAAACGCAGACCTTTTTTTTTTTAGTGTTTTTAAGAGAAGCCACGATTCATCACTAGTGACAAGATCCTTCAGAAACGGACACGACTCGTTTCGTTGATGCAAATCGGTGAAAAATCGGACATATTCTGCTAAATTGTAATCGCTGAGTTCGTGGGGAATCCATCCAGCCTATTTCCATAACTTTTTGAGATGTCGAACGATGGTTGAATGGTCCACATAGAAGTTGTCGGTCAGCATTCAAGTTGTCAAGCTTTCGTCTCCTTCCACGGCTGCTGAAAGTGCCTGGGCGTCGAAATCCGGTGATCGACCACTTTCTGTGTTATCTTTCAAGCTAGTGTCGCCAGATTTGAAACATTCCCTGCTGATTGTGCCCTCACCGAAAAGTTCGTTGAGATCGCGAAATGACTGCGCTGCTTTCCATCCTTTCTCAAATTGGTACCGCATAATATGAGGAATATGAGCATGATTATCGACACGCATTTTTATAACTTAAAAGTAGAGGGATATTTTCATTTATAAAATATTGTGAATTTTTATTAAAATATAGCCCGTCAAAGAAACGCCTGATAATTATGCACCAACCTAATAAAAGCAGTTACTTGCTCTTTGATGTCGAGATGAAAATTTTTAATTCTTAAAGAAAGTGTACTTACATCAATTCCAAAAATTAATCCATTGTTTAATCTTCAGTTTTAATCCAAAACTGAAGATTAAACTGTTGAATGCTTGCTGAAAAATACATTTAGAGAATAAAAGCCCGATTCGATCCACTATGAAAACCTGTTTTGTTTTTCAGTGTTCTCAAATTTTCTCTATGCTGATCCTGAATTTATCTTTATGTGAGAGGTGGTTGTTCAGAAATTTCCGTGAACTTGAGTTTGAACATTTCTAGAATCAAAGATTGGTTTGGTTTGTCGCTCTACTGTCATTGTGTGCACACTTTAGGCTAATTAGGTTAGGGCCTACAGTTTAACGTGGATTCCGAACCACTAACAAAACATCCATGCCACCGCCAGGATTCGAATATGAAGCCTGTGGTACCAAAGGCCTAGTCTATTGGCCATCACGCCCATTAGAATCACTGAGGAGACTTTCTAAACAGGGCATCAATAGCGCTCGAGCGAACTTTTAAGGGAAACTACCCGCATTTGCATATTGTATGCCAGAAAATCCGGAAAACTCCCACCTGGTAGTCCGACTCACAAGGCAAGATGTTGAACATCACAAACGTTACGTTTTTGAAACAATGTCTATAACAAAGCCGCCAGCAGATTGAACCTCCACCCTAATGCGCAACAGCGGCGTACGTTGCCACTGAGCCACGAGTCCGGCATTTGTCTCTGTGCTTTACTTTGTTATATATTTTAAAATGGTACATTAACAAGCTTGTTTAACCGTCGTAAGGTTTTTGTGTGGGTGTTTTCATTATCCATGTATGACACAAATGGGTGCCGATTCCTCTTAGTAACATTAAATTATGCTACATTAAGTAACATCATTTCAAATAATATTTGCCTCGTCACAGTAGGTAAAATTAATACAATGAATAATCTTAGTTGCTGAACAAGATGCTGGACATTACAAACACCATAGAGTGCCCTCATTTTTTGGAACAGTGCTTACAACAAATTCACCAGCGGAACACATTACCACGAGTCGGGCACAAATATTTTAAAAATACTTATAAAAGAAAAATAATTGATTCATATGAAGTAATATATGGGGCATTATAAAATAAAGTAAAGGAATTTATAATGCATTTTTTATGAAGGGATTATATTTATCATTTAGCATAAATATTTAAATCTCAATTTTCTTAATATAGACTGCTGAAATGTTTTACAGAATTATCATTCCCACCACCAGTAGCATCAACAGCCCCATGGTGGGCCTAGGCTGTCTGACTGCTGGCAGATTTCGAGACAGGAGATGTTTTCTTTTTATGGGGTAGGTTGTCAGCACTATGCCCAATAGTTATATTAAGGCTCGTTCCCACCGAGGCGAGAGACGTGAAGATGCAAGAGGCAAGCGACCAAATTTTTTCGACCCCTTCACAGCGAAACGTCAGAAATAGCATTACGCATAGTGAAAAACCGCTTGAAGTTGAAAGTTGGGCTACTCCACGCGGCGAACTGCAAACCGGTTTCAGGCGACCGCGGTGAGGTCACATTTTGGTCGCTTGCATCTTGTCGCCTTGGTGAGCACGAGCCTTTAGGCTGGGACATACGGTTTTAAGTGGATTCCGAACCATTACACACATGCATGGCTCCGCCAAGGATTCGTACCTGAAGCCTGTGGTACCAAACGCCAGAGCCCCCAAACTGAGTACACAGTGTACATAAAAATAGAAATTATTATGGATATTATTTTTAATATACCATTTGGTTAGTGTTCACTCAGAAAAAATTTCGCGAGCGTAAATTATGTTTTTGAAAGCTTGTTTAAAACCATCTAGTGTCAACAATACGCCAGCCTGATGGGATATATTATACCGAGACCTACGGTTTAAAGTGGATTCCGAACCACTACAAATATCCATGGCACCGCTGGGACACAAACCAGAAGCTTGTGATACCGAGCGCCAGAGGAGAGAATCATCAGCTTCCATATAGTATTAATAATAGTTTTCAGATAGTCTTTGATGTGGACGATGTTGTAAGTTTTAAAAAAATAACTTAATGAAAAATAAGGTAATATATTTTAATTAAAATACAATTAATTATTACAACCTTAAAGACTATACTTAATCAGAAAAAAATATTTATTCATTTCTGTACAAACGTGTATTTTCTTAAAAAAATATTAATTTAATTATTTTGTTTTCCCTTCTAATGTATTAATAAATGGAATAATTCGGACTCAAATGAAACCGAACCATTTGTCATAATTGCATTTTAGCAGTTTCAGATGGGCTCGCATTTTTGCTTCCAACGAAAAATTAAGATTATTATCACTTGGGAAAAAGAAATGCCTCGGTTTATCTCGTCTTTAAGCGAAACCCCCCTTCCCCCTTTTGACTAAATGGATGCGGCTCAACCACGCAAGAGTTCAGTATGACAGAAGTTTAGAAGAGCTTTTTATGAGCGTATTATCCAATTATCCACGTTCACTCAATGCGTAATTAGTTGAGTATAAATGCATATGCTCTGGGACAATAAATCATTAGCTTAATGAGCTATTTTTGCCTTCCAGTTATGCAGTTTGGGAAGGAAAATGGAAGTAATTAACAATTAATAAAATTTCCTTTTGTATAAACAACGCTACAATGGAAAATATTCAAAATAATTTTATTACCAGAGCTATTAAATTTATTCGTGTTTTTTATTGTTATTGTTGCTGCTTCTTGTTTCTTATCTCACTTGGTAGAGAGCAACATCTACACTAAGTCCAAGAACCCATGTGGTTTCATGAGGGGGGTGGGGCAGCTTCTGTTCTGATGGAGTTCCCGTAGGTAGGAGTCTGATTTGGCTCCGTGGCGCTGACATTTTTATGGGGTAGGATTGTCAGCCCTACAGTCCTATTAGATAGAAACTACGGCTTAAATTGGATTCCGATTCATTACAAACATCCATGGCACTACCGGGACTCGAACCCAAAATCTGTGGCACCGAACACCAGAGCGCTAGTCGCTCGGCCATTCAGAACCAATTATTGTTGTTTCTTATCTCACTTGGTAGATAGCACCATCTAGACCAAGTCCAAGAACCCGTGTGATCTCATGGAAGGAAGGAAAGAGGGGGCAGCAGCTTCTGTTGTGATGGAGCACCCTTAGGTAGAAGTCTGACTTGGCTACGTGACACTGAAGGAAGACAGTGCCTTCTAAGAGTACTTTTAGGGGAAAATACCCTACACTTGCTTAATGTATCGGAGAAAATCCGGATAACTCTCACAAGGTAGTCCGAAGGACGTGGTGGGATCCTGAACATCACAAACGTCATGGAGTGTCCTCGTTTTTTGAAATAGTGTCTACAACAAAGTCGTCAGCGGATAGAACCTATTGCTCACCAGAGCACGCTTTGCCACTGAGCCACGAATCCGGCAACTAATTCCTTTACCCTGAGAACAACTAAGGTTATGCATTGTATTAATTTTTCCTACCATGGTAAGGTAAAGATTATCTGCTTAAATGATGTCACTTAATATAAACTGAAGACTTGATATAAATTTATATAAACTTATATTTACCGAAGTAGGAGTGCATTGCCTTCCGGGAGGACTTGTAGGGGGAGAAATGTCACGCATTTGTGTATCATATGGGAGAAATCCATACGGTAAAAATGGGTACCAACAAAGATATTTACAAATTAGATGATTTTGAATAACTCACTTTTTCAGCACTATTTTAATACCATTACAAATTCTGTTAAATTCTTGGAAAAACATCTTATGGTTTTCTACTCTGCGTGGCCATTGATGACGCTCGAAAAAAATTTCGCTTACCTGCCGTTTATTCTTTGATGTTTGGGAAATTTAATGATTTTCAATTTCTGAGCTGCAGCTTATGAATACTTTGGATCTTAGGTAAATTCATTGTCAATTTTATTTTTTTCTTTCTTGGCATTATTATACAAATTTGTGTCTTTTAACATTTTTTGCAGTTTTCTTCTCTCTCTCTCTCTCTCTCTATATATATATATATATATTATATAATATATATATATATTAGATATATATATATATTTATATATATATATATAATTACTTCAACTGATAAAGCTTTTAGTGATTATGCCTTCATTTGTAAGCTGCGTTGCCTCATAATGTTAGAAAATAATTATTCTAAATACAAATATATAAAATAACTCTTAATATGGTTAGTAAAGAAATTATTGCTTTAAACAAATTCTGTAAACTCAGTAAATACGCCATCAGACTTCTTCATGTAGCAGTATATCCAAAATTTCACAAAACTCCGAAAGCTTACCACTTTGTCACCAGTGGTATATCTACATATATGGATAAGCCAGGGAAATCATTTTTATCATTTTAATGTCATTATGACAGATTCAAACACAAGGGTTGTTAATAACAATAAACCTGTTTTTAAATATTTTAACGACTCTTCAAACAATATATCTTCTATAGATACCTTTTATTTTAAGGATCTCTTTACCAGTACCCCTCTTAAAGGCCTCCAAGATATCTTAAACTCTCTTCACCATGACTATCATAATATTTTAAAAGTAAACTTCGATTACTGGATAAAACTTCGTAATTTCTGTGCTTTCAATAATTACCGTTAATAATGATAATCTTTACATCCAAACTCAAGGTATTCCACAAAGAACTAAATATTCTCAACTACTAGCTAATCTTTACTTAAGCTACTTCGAAAAATATTATCGTCTAATTCACAAGCACATATTTTTGGGTATGTGGATAATTATTTTTAACCATCTAAATTTTCAAACAAAGCTGTTCCTGATATTTATCCAGTACAGATTATTGAAAAAAAGGCTAATACAAATAACTTTTAAGCTGATTTTTCATATCAACATTAACATTCCTAATTCGGCACATAGCAGGTATGTAAATATGAAACCGGAATTTTTGAATAGAAATTACACGTTTGTTGCATGAAAATGATGAAAAATATTTCATTCGAAGTGATGTCCATTACCAGCTATCCATCATTCCCACCTGTCTGGCAATCTGTGGATGCCACGCAAATCTCTGAGGCAAATCAGTCATCGCGTCATTTTCCAAGAAGGGAAGCTCTGCTCAGCGAGTGCGTGTCCCATCCATGCAAATAAGCGGTAATCGGAAGGAGCCACGTGTGGGGTGTAAGCCGCATGCGAAAGTATTTCCCAATTTAACGCCTTAATCATTTCCTTGTCCGATTTTACTGTGTGATGATACATTATCATTAAGCCTTTTTTGATATTCTGGTCGCTTTTCATGCAAAGCTTGGTTCAATTCGATCATTTTGTTGTCAGTAGCGTTCAGTATTAACAGTTTCGCCAGGTTTTGGCGGATCATAATAGATCACACCCTTCTGAACCCACCAAGTACAGAGAACTGTCTTCAATCCATAAGGATTTGGCTTAGCAGTTGATGTCGATGGTTTGCCTGGAGTTATCCATGTTCTTCTATGTTTAGGATTCTCAAAATGTATCCACTTTTCCTCTCCAGTCACAATTTGATGAAGAAACAAGTAATATATAAAAAAAAAATTTAAGTCAATACCTACTTTTTTTTTTCACTATATTACAGAAAAGTCCTTTACAAATAAAGTTGAAATTTTCCTCTTACCTCTGGCGCCATCTATTATTAGATACATGCAACTTAAATCCAAAAAAATTAAAATTAATTAATTAAATTTAATTACTGAATTAATATTAGTGAAAACTGTATTAACATACAGTGTCATCCACTGCAAGTTCAAAAAAAATTTATTTAAACTTCAGTGGAGGAATAAAAAGTATTTTATTAAAGATTGAAAATTTGAACAAGATATATACAGGGAGAGTGTGAGCTAATAGAAGGAATTGAATGACTTTCATTTTTACTTGGCTAGCAGCATTTCGCAAGAGGTGCTTCGCTTCTCCTGTTATCTTTTATTCAGTTCATTTGGAACTCATTTTCCCATCTCCTGAGTCAATTTGTTTCATATATATCTTGTTTTTCATATATTTTGTATAAATTTCTGTAATTTAGTTTATCGTCCAATGTTTTAGCCGTTCACCCTTACGTTACTTATGTTATTTTTAAAGACTCTCTATTGATTAGGTCTGAATGTGTTCAATGTTAGGTCTTTTGTGTATTGCGAATGCTATGATAGGTTTATTATACGATTTGTGTGCAGTGAATACCAGTAGTGGCTTTTAATGTGCAAATTAATCGCTTTCCTTGTTCACTACGTTGTTTATGGGTTTAATGAAGTGTTCTATCTCTCTCTCTATATATATATATATATATATATATATATAATATAAATTTTTAACTAAATATTATGTACATTATCATATTTATAAGTTCACAAATAAATAATAATTCATCATCATCGTCAGTAGTGCAACAACATGGTGGGCCAAGACCGTCTGCCTACAGACAAATTTCGAGACAGCAGATGTTTTTTCTTTTTACGGGTTAGGGTTGTCAGCCCTAAGCCCAACGCTCTACAGCCATATTAGACAAGAACCTACAGTTTAAAAGGAATTCCAAACCACTAAAAACATCCATGGCACCACCTGGACTCGAACCCGAAACCTGTGGGTCCCCGAGCACTATTCATTAGGCCTCAAATAGTAATTACAAAACCCAAAAAATTTAATGTGTTTTTAAATCTAAGAATATATTTATTCAACATCCAAGATTTTTCAATATCTTGTGTAATAAATTAATTTTATTTTTATTTAACGTGTATGAAATTTTTTGTAATGTTTTAATAGTATTCAATACAAAACTTTTAAATCATCAAAAATCTTTTTATTTTAATGAAAATACAAAAAAAAAATGAATATTATTATAATAAAAGAGTAATTTTTTTTTTATCGAGAAAAACAATCATCTTTTTTTGTTCTTGAAATTTCTGAAAAATTATTCATGTGATAAAAATATTTCTTACATTAGCATTAATCAGATTTTTAAGCACACATAGCTACATATCAAGTATACAATAATAATTGACACGGATTATATTTTCATATAGATTGTTAGATACAATCGATAAAAGTTGGTATTTGTTTAAGAAGCAAACGTTATTAATTTTATAACTTATAGAAATATATATAGAAACATATAACGAAAAATATATTGGTTAAATATCAGAATTTCTATATCTTAGAAATTCTGATCTTTAAACCAATGTAAAATTTACAATTAAAAACAAATGTTCTTCAATGTAAAACATTTAAATTATATTTTTAAAATTTTCACTATTTTTTAAATATTTTATATTATTCAACTCATACTCAACAGAAGCATATTCTAAGACTACTCGCATCCTTTTTATTTTCAAAAAACATAGCCCAAGCTCTATTTCATAACATATTCTAATTTAACGTTTATATTTTCACCCATTTTCTTCTAATAAAATTTACCATAAAATGCTATATAAAATTCTTGCATCCCCCCTTAAACTTTCGGCCCTCTCTCCTGGGTGTGATTATTCGCCAGATATGACCAAGGTATCCCATGATGCCCTTTTCCAATTCCGATTCGAGATGCACCATCCTATCCCGGGAGACGCTGTGCCTATTACACTTCCATTTTCTCTCGACCAATCAGAGCGCCGGAATGCTGCAACTCATAACTGCCGCAAACGAGCGGGGCTTAGGTATCGGTTGAAAATCTAATTTACAGTCTCCTCGTCGAAAAACTACTGTTCAAGGGGTTGCTATAAAAAAATATAAAAAACTGCCATCTATGAAACGTGTTGGCATTGCAGTAGCTCTTTTTATCATACATTTTAAATTCAACATTCAGAGCTTCTCCAGAAGTTGCACGTTAAATTTTCTTATCTTAAGACCTTTGTCCAAATTATTAAAATCTAAGAAGTTACATACTATATTAATATTTATTTAAAGAAGGCAACTTTTATTGATTTATTAAAAAATAATGATAATAAAATCATTAATTAATTAAAAATTTGTAAATAATAAAATTTATCAATGCATTTCGTGTATGGTATTTTATCGAGAATTGTATTAAGGAATTTACCATAAAATTATCATTTACCATAATTAATTATTTGTTTTCGGGACCTAATGGCCGAGTGGCTAGCATTGTGGCGCACGGTACCACAGGTACTATATTAGGGATACACATGGTACTATATTACTGTATTATCAGGTTTCGAGTCTCGGTGGTGGCACGGATGTTTGTAGTGGTTTGGAATCCATCTTAAACCTAAGTTCCCGGTCTAACAGGATCATTGAGCGGTGGTATTGTTACTCAGTGTTCGGAGCTAAGTGAGTAACGTCGTTGCAGTCCTTGCTTATGGCATAAAAGACACCTGTCTATGTATTTGCAAGCTGCATTAAAAAAATATTTATTTATTTTCAAGTCTTCGCTAATTTTAAATGAAATGTAATGAGATTTTTTTAAATTAATTTGCAGTAAAAATATATATTTAATTAAAGAATTCTTCAATTATTCTAAGCAATAACGATAAATATTTATATTTTTACAAAGGTATTAAGGAATTTATCATAAAATTGCCATTTACCATAATTAATGAATTGTTTTCAAATCATCACTAACGTTAAATGAACCACAACTAAATTTTTTTTAATTAATTAATAGTAAAATTATATATTTAATTAAAGAATCCTTCAATTATGCTAAGGAATAATGAGAAATATTTATATTTTTATTATATATATATATATATATGTATATGTATATGTATATATACCATAATTAATTAAAGAATATTATATAAGTATATATATATATATATATATATATGTGTGTGTGTGTGATAGTTGCATAATGACATTTCGAAACAATTTTTTTTTCTTTTTACGTGGTAGAGTTGTCATCCCTACATTCTACAGTCCTTCTGGACCGGGACCTAGGGTTTAAAGTGGAAATCTTAGGTTCCGAACCACTACAAATAGCCATGGCACTGACGGATCTCGAGCCCTGTGGTACAGAACGCCAGAGCGTTAGTCACTCAGCCATCAGGAACCAAGAAAATATTTTAGGCAACACTACTCAACAACGCAAATTTAAAAAAAATACCAAACTTATTGCCTGAAAAGCTCTTTGTACACGGTAATGTCGGAGTCTCCAAATTACAAAGTCTCGAAATTCCCTACAATGATTTAAGTGAACTCTCTTCACAGTTTCTATCGCCCCACAAGCAGACAACATGATTGGTTATAAATATAAAGAGAATGGAAGTGCTCTTTCAGACAACTTTGGGTATGGAACTGGAACCATGGATGTAGCTTCCTTTCGTAATCCACCCAGAATATTGTAATTAAATACTGCATACTCTTTTTTAATTTACAGTAAGCTTAAAAATTAGTCATTCTCCTACTATTCATTAGTGAATATGTAAATACCACGAATGAAGTTGATACTAAAGCTCCAATCTCAATATATCAACTCCCTCTCCTTTTGAAGGATTACTCCATTTTTCTCTTTTAATTTTCTAGTCTTTAAGCAAAGACCTATCATCCTTTGTGATATTTCTTAAGCAAGGGACAATTTCTATGGGGAATTGAACCCAAACCTTCTTTTGTTACGACGTGCCACTGTAGTAATCCTTCTACTCCGATGCAACCCCGACGACAAAACACCCCCCAACTAATTATCCGACGCAATATTATCGGGGACCGGGAGAATTTTAACCCGGGGACCTCCTTTGCCTATTAGGGATCAGAGAATACCCCGAAAAGGGATTTCGACAAATTTTTTTTTATTATTCCTCTTCTCCTTTTAGAAGGGGCATTAGGTTCCAAAGCGTAATTGGGTATTTAAATTACTTGGGATAATCTAGGATTTTGATTAAGACCGGTTAATGAATCCAGGGAGAACAGAGAAGGGGATGGGAAATATTTTGATGAGCCCATTTTTTTTTTAGAAAAGGTAGTATGGAACTTACTTTTAATTGATTATAATTAGTTTGTCCTTCTGCGTCATTATTTTTTTTTAAATTGGTGTAGTGTACTTCTTCTTCATTAGCGTAACTTGCCATGGTGGGTCAAGGCAGTCTGCTTACTGGCAGATAAATTTGTATACTACATAATCAAAATTAATTCGGTACTGTCTGCTGTCATCATCAATAGCAGCGCAGCCCAGAGAGGCTTTCCTTTGAAGAGATTTCCATGCATTCCTCTGGGTGGCAAGGATCCTCTAATTCTTAACCTTTAGTACATCAAAATCTTTTTCAACTGCGTCTATCCTTTGCAAATTAAACATCTTTCATTTCTTTTATTTTTTAATCTAAGGATTTCCGTTTCATATATAATTACAAAACCATAAAATTCTGAATTGAAATGTAAAGCCATCAAAGGAAAAACCTGACAATTTTAAATCATTTCATTCGATTGAAAGAAATACCATGATCCGTCATCATCATCATTGGCGCACCAGCTCCATGGTGGGCATTCCTCTACTGGCAGATTTCGAGACAGCATATGTTTTCTTTTCTACGGGATAGGCTTGTCAGCCCAAAGCTCTACAGTCATATTAGATCGGACCTACGGTTTAAAGTGGATTCCGAACCCCTACAAACACCCATGGCATCGCCGGAGCATGAACCCAAACCCTGCGGCACCAAACCTAGTCACTCGGCTATCAGGCTTCAATCATGGCCAACCTTTAATATTTTGGAACTTATCTTACTCCTGGTAAAGGCAGGTCTCCAATATTTTTTTATTCCTTTTCGCCAATAGTAGGATTGGACCTGTGATTATCTTTAATTTCAGTAATTCTTCAATACATTTATATCATCATCGTCGTCGTCGTCGTCATCAATAGCACGACAGCCCAGTGTGGCCCAAGGCTTTACTTTGAAGAGATTTCCATGCATTCCTCTGGGGGACAAGGGTCTCCAATTCTTACCCTTTAGTAGAGCAAAATCTTTTTCAACTGCGTCTATCCATCGCAACTTGGGTCGTCCTCTTCCTCTTCGTTCCTGTGGCTTTGCCAAAATGAGCCTTTTTACAGGGTTTAAATCATTCATTTTAAGTTTTAATCTATTGATCTTAGTAAAGTTTATAATATCTGGGTCTTTTTACAGAATTTATACATTTCTGCGCTGTATCGTCTTCTCCAACAATCACGGACCTGAATGGCCGAGTGGCTAGCGCTCTGGCGCTCGGTACCACAGGTTTCGGGTTCGAGTCCCGGCGGTACCATGGATGTTTATAGTGGTTCGGAATCCACTTTAAACTGTAGGTCCCGGTCTGTTTAGCCTAAAGTGTGCACAAGAGGACCGTAGAGCGATAAACCAAACCAAACCAACAATCACTTTCCCTAACAATTCCAAGAATAGCCCTTAAAATCCTCCGCTCAAATATACCCAAATGGGCCTCATCAGTTCTTGCCAAAGTCCAAGTTTCAGAGTCATAGACCAAAATAGGCCTCTTAAGGGTTTTAGTTTTTCTGCTTACGAACTGTGATTTAAATAGATTTACTATCTATTATATCTGTAACTAATCAATAATAGGGTAGACCTGCCTGATCTATTAAAAGTGGTTTCTTTCGCTAAATGAGTTAAGTTAGAAAATCTAACTCTACAACAAAGCAATAGAGAGAATGTGATTGAAAACATCGTTTAAATGTCAAGCAAAGGAAAAACTCGCTGTGATGAGAACAAGAAATAAGATTGCCTGCAATTACCTTTCATTGAAGATAAATAAAACGCAAATTATTTGCTGTCATACATACAACTTATATCTATCCATAATAATTTAATACTCTAATATCGTCTTTGCGAGTCATTGAGTTATGCCTTTGCTGAATGCCATAATCATATAACTTGATTGAAGCTATTTTTTAGCATTACAATGCAAACGAAACTTCTTTTTAAATTTTATTATCTAGTCTTGACATCGAATTTACATTGATTCTACATAACTCAAAATGTTCAACTACTTTATAAATTGCATTTCTATTTCTGTATAACTTAATTATTAAATTGAGATTAACTTTCTGATTTCATCGCTGTTGTTGTTGCGATTATAATTATTTAAAAATATGTCGAGCATTATATAATAATTTTTGTTGGCAAGGTTGAAATTTGTAGTTAATAATAATGCCAAATTTAACAGTTTATTATTTAGCATTCTTTTAATATTTTACCGTTCTCTTTGTTTTATTGGAAAGTTACACATCTCGCATGTTTAAAGAAATTTTTATAAGGTCTAAAAATATTAAAAACTTTTTAAAAAAAAAATTCAATTTGTTGGAAATGAAACGGTTGTAAATTTCCACTATTATGAAGTATGAGTTCTAACGTGCGTTATTAGCGTATTTGGCTATGGTGTTACTACGCAGCAGAGGGTATCAAATTGGTTAGCCAAATTTAGCACAGATAACTTCGACTTCACAAATGAGCCACTCTGTCGCACAGAATTAAAGGTTAATAATGATAAACTAAAGGTCACCATTGAATCTGATCCATCTCAGAGTCCTTTTGAATTATCGTTGAAATTTGGTATTATTATTAATGCTGAAGTTTTGTGTTATTATTTGATATTAACCCCTTTAGCTCAAATCGGTAAAGTGAATAAGTTGAATAAATGAATTTATAGGTTCCCCATAAACTAAATATAAAACAAACAAAAAATGTTTGGAAGATTGCTTGATGTTCCTTTCTCGAAATCTGCTCCATTTTTTAATCAAATTATCACTTTGTGATGAGAAATGGATCCAATATGACAATCGCAAACATTCAGCACAATGGTTGGGCAAAGATAAATCTCCAAAGCGTAATATTTATCAAAAGATTCTGTTGGTTAATACGACGATATTAGTGACCCGATAGCAGCTGTTTGGTGATCTGGCGCAGGTAGGACCAATTATGATTTTATGAAACTGACTCATCGGTACCAATATACTGAAACCAACTAGACGAAATGATGAAAACATTTAAAGAAAAACAGCCTGGATTCATCAACAAATCGACTCTTATCTTATTTCCTGATAATGCTAGACCGCACAATGCACAAATAACTGTGGCAAAACTACAGGAATTGACGTTGGACAATGGAGCAATTTGGGCAATTTTTTTAATAGGAAAATAATTTAATTTCGACGACACTGTAAAACTGGCGAGATTCAATGAATTCCAGGTAGACCAGGAATTCATTGACTCTCGTCCTTCAGGGTTTTATACCACCGGCCAGAACAACTTGCCGCTTAAATGGCAAAAGTGTTTAGACAAGATGGGTACATACTTTGATAAATAAAAAATTTCTTATGTTTGTAAGTTGTCAGCCAACTTTGCTCTTTTTTTTTTCTACTAATTTCAACCTTGACGACCGACAGTAGGATTCAGCAATGCTAAAAATAGGAAAAGTAATCATTACTATTTTATTAATAATACTAAAAATAGTTTACTATTCATTCTAAAGTGGAGAAAAAACACATTCTGTGAGTACTTTGAAGTTCAAAATTTTAAAAATGTGCTAAAATAATATATTTCATAGCTTTAGGTTTAAAAGTAATCAAAGTATTGCTGAAAGATATTGCTAAAATTTTAAAAACATTAAAAATTTAGTAACGTAAAATATTCGCCTGTAGGAAGGAGCCTTTAAAAAGTCATAAAATTAATAGCGTATTGACATATTATTTATCTTTCAATCAAATTACAAAAAAACAAATTTTAAAAACTTAATACAGAAAAGCCTTTATTTATGAGTTTTATAAGTGTAGCAAGAAAATATTTAAATCCAATATTCAAAAAGCTCTAATTTGCCATTTAGTTTTTGAATTAATGGTTAAAAATTTAATCATTTTCTAAAAATCGCTAGAAAATTTCCTAAAATACTTTCCACTCTTTTTTATTTAATTTCGATGTTATATATATTTAAGTCTCTGTAAACAAAAACAGACATTCATTTAATTTTAGAGAGGTAAACCCTCAAAAAACGTATATTTTGAAATTCTGTCAAAAAACATATTAATTAAAATAAATATAATATTATAGTATCATATATATATATATATACATACAGTAGGGCCTGAATGACCGAGTGGCTAGTCCTCTGTACCACAGGTTTCGAGTCCCGGCGGTGCCATGGATGTTCGTAGTTGTTCGGAATCCACTTTAAACTGTAGGTCCTGGTTCTAATAGGATCGTAGAGCGTTGCGGGGGGCATTGTTGCTCCGCGTCCGTGGCTTATCTTCAAGTGACACGCGCCCCCTGGGTAATGCAAAGTGAGTACGTCTATGCAGCGCTTGCCTTAAGGCATTTAAGACCAAGCTGCTGTTTGCCAGCTGCATTAGAAAGAAAAAAAATATATATATGTACAGTCCAATCACATTAATATGACCACCTGTCAAAAGCCAGAATATACACTCTTGTATACTATGGTTTTAAGTAGAGTGTGTAACGTGGTATTAAGTGGTATTCTTTATATACACTCCACTGCAATGTGCTGCCACCTGCCTTTTGTGATTGGTTATTTCAAGTTGACGTCTAGAAAGTAGGTGGTGGTCACATTAATGTGACTGGATTGTGTATTAGTCTCCGAAAAGTAAGGTAAAAATCAAAAAAAAAAATTGTGATTACAAAATTTCTATTAATTAAAGGTTAATAAAATTTTTAAAAACTTTAATCAAATAGCGCTAAAATTTTAACACAAAAGAAATTCAATAGACTTATTTTTTAAATCGTCTTGAAAATATACAAAAGCATATCAAAAACACAGTGTCTGAATTAAATGTATCACCTCTAACAGTCTATACAAACACATCATATTTCATACTAAAATTAGTTAACAGCAAAGCCCAGTGTTACGAAAGTAACACTGCGCTTTGCTGTTAACTAATTTGAAGTGTTTAGCGCTTCCTAGAGCATTCTAAATATGCTCATTCGCGTTTAAATCCAAAAAATAGGCTGGTCGACTCATACGGACAAACTCCACAAAAGTAATTTTCCACCAACCTAGCTTTGTGCGATCTAGCATCATCATATCGTAGAAATGACGAAGGAGTCGCCAACTTCAACTACCTACTTGAAATGTAGTGGCCTGATGGCCAAGTGACTAGAGCTCGATGAAGCAGGTTTCAGGTTCGAGTCCCGGCAATACATGGATGTTAGTAATGTTTTTGAATCCACTTTAAACCATAAATCCTGAGATAATATGGCTGTAGAATATTGAGCGTAGAGCTTACAGCCCTATCTTGTAAAAAGAAAACGTCCCATGTTTCGAAATCTTCCAGTAGGCAGACTGCCTTGACCCACCATCGGGCTGTTGCGCCATTGAAGAAGAACAAACAACGTAATTGAATAACCTTTAAAAAAAAAAAAAGATGTGTTCCCATTTAATAAGTACTTCCCAAATAACTCTATAAGGAATAGACAGAATGCATAGAATAGCAGAATAAATGATACTAAAAAAAATTATTGTAAAAAAAAATTATGATAAGATTAGTATAAAAAGTATATTAAAAGAATTTTATGACAATCGATATTTTGCAATTCCGAAAATAAATAGTAAAAAAAATTGCAGATAATCAAGATAAAATATATTAAGAATAATACCAAAGGCTAGTGTTTAATGTTTTTATGTTATTTTTGGTATTAAAACAGCTTTAAAAAGGTTTTACAAGGTTTTTTTTTTATTACTTGTTACCTCTTTTTAAAATGTTTATATCCCCATGATTCTATAAAAAGTGTAAAACAAAGTAAAGTCATAAAATAGAAGCTTAGGATTAGCAAATATATGCAAATAATGGTAAATTTACAATAATTTGAAATACTTCCCAATGCAAAATATTCTATAAAATTTAATTTATATACAATAAAAATTTATTTTTCTGCCTAGTGAATATTTGCATGAAACACAAATAAACGCAATATTTGTTTAATTTAAAAATCTATCAAATAAATCAGTTGAAAGTTATATTAATATTAAAACCCTTTTTTGTACATCAAATGATAAAAAAAATTATATATATATTTTTTAAAAATTAGATACATTTATAAGGTAAAAATTATTTGATGGGAAATAAAATGCAACTAATATATTTGATTACATTTCTTCAAATAATTTATGAATAAATAATTATGAATAAAAATATATTAAGCAACAGTAGATAGCGAAGTCTTGTTTTTACAAGAAAGTCAATTGTAAATAATTATATATTGTAAAATTTCATTCATTTAGAGAAATGTCTGAAAAGAATATTTTTATAATTTTATCGCTTCTAGTGCCAAAAAAAGTATAAAAATATTAATTGCAATGATTATAAACCAGTTATTAATTATTTATATATTTAGAGTAATGTATCTCAAATACATTAATTTTAATTGAGATAATTGACAAATTAAACCATTTTATTGCTGTTTTATGACGTATTTTTTAAAGGAGAGATTCAATAAAATAAGAATATTAATTCGAAATGGAAATGGTTAATAAATACAGCTTTTGTTTTTAAAAATGCATATGTTTTTATTTTGTTTATGAGATGAATTAAAAACGAATTTTACATGTAATTTTTACACCTAAAATTTTAGATGCAATTTTTACAACTGTTGTTGCTTTACATAACAGTATAAACAGTATTAGCAGCTTAAAGTTGCTTTTGGATGCAATTTTTACATTAGAGATATCATTTTTACACCAAAATTTTAGATGTAATTTTTACAACTAAAAGTTGCTTTTAGATGCAATTTTTACATTAGAAATATAATTTTTTCATCTAAAAATTGCTTTTAGATGCAATTTTTGCATTAGAGATGTAATGTTTGCATCTAAAAGTTATTTTTCTCATATTTTCTTTCAAATACTTTTATCTTTTTAAGCGTCATATGTTGAAACCGTGGAATCGCTTGACAATTTTAAGATTAGTCCTCGAGCTCAAATCTTAAAGTAGATCAACCTTGAAACTTAGAGTTACCGTAATGTGAAATAAGCACCTTCAAAATGCATTTGCGTGAGTTAAACCTCCTCAAACTTAATGGATGCCTATAGATTTATCGTGATCATCTCAACATAAACACTGCAATTTTCGATTATGTTCTATTATAGTGCCATGGACCAAGAAAAAGATTCATCCGATCTCTTATTTTATCTTGTTGCAATTTAAAATGTTTAATAAAAGCTTGTTCTTAATCGGAGGTTCTCTCACAGAAGGTTTCCATCAAAAATAACAGTAATCATATAAATTAAATTATAAGCAAATGCAATATGTACCGTAAATAAGAAAAAGTTTTATATATGGTTGGTAAACAGCACAGTGTACTTTTTCCAAATGCATTTTTGAACATGTTTAATATGAATGTATAAAACTAATAAATAATTTATAAGTATGGGACAAAAATTTGATTATAAAAGAGAACGGACATATGAAGAGAAAAAAAAATGAATCAACTTCTAAATATGAGTTTTTATGATAACAATTTAATTTTGAATGATTGTCACAATGAAACTTTGAATAACACTCTGAAAACTGAAAAAACTGAGGCTATAAATGTAAGTAAATGAAAAACTCAAATCAATGCTTTAAATATTATTTATTTAAAACAGATGAAACATCTGTAAATCATTCACCAAATCAGTTATTTATGAAATAATAGAATTTTATGATATATTGGGTCGAATCAAAGGCAGGTTTATTTATCTCACATTACGCTGGGGTCTTTAGTGCCTGTTAATAAAGTAAACGCTGGTAGTAAGAGGTCTATATCCTATTAGCAATGGGGTATTTTTATTCCTTGTAATCAATTGGTTGTGAAACATGCACCCTTTTAGTGAGGGACTGCCCTGCACCCCATCGATTTGTGGGAAATTCCGGGGCAGAGTCGAGTTCCATGCCTGGACCCATGCTCATTCCCGATCCCTTCCTCCCCGCAGGAGCTTCCCCAGCAGCCGGTCCCCGACCTGTCGCGGACCCTGGGCCGGTACCTGGCGGGACTGAGGGCCGTCGTCCCCGCCACCCAGTACGATGCCACGCGGCAGATCGTCGAGCAGTTCGCCGAGGACCAGGGCCCCAAACTCCAGGAGGAACTGCGGCGCCTGGCAGCCAACGCGGACAACTGGGTGAGTGGATTTTCAATTTTTTTCTATTATAATTATTTCTTCGACTTCTTATTCATAAATTTATGAGTATTGTTTCCGAAAGCAGAGTTATTCTTTTCCTTGGGCAGTTTTTTTTTTCTAGGTCACTTTCAATGTTTCTTATTGGTTAATTTTTTAAAATTTTATTTCAAGAGGTATTCTTATTAGTTTATTTAAATTTCTTTCACAAGCTATTCTTATTGGTTAATTTTTGCAATTTCTTTCAAGAGCTGTTCTTATTGGTTTATTTAAATTTCTTTCACGAATTATTCTTATTGGTTTATTTAAATTTCTTTTAGGAGCTTTATTATACATAATATTTATTAAATTTCTTTCACGAATTACTCTTATTGGTTTATTTAAATATCTTTTAGGAGCTTTTTTTATACATAATATTTATTTAAATTTAATTTACGAGTTTTTCTATATATAATATTTATTTAAATTTCTGTCACGAACTAATAGTTATCTAATTAAATAATGTAAAATTGTGCTAAAAAATCGTCTGGTAAAAGCAAAGGCAATTTTATTTCAAAGAGAAAATGAGATTTTTCAAGATAAGAAAATCATTTGGAATTCTATAGTTTTTTATATTTTTTTATTTTAAGATTGCTATGCGTTTTGTTCTTACATTAAATTATATGAGTATCAGCCCATCTGATTATGTATTTTTTATTTTTACAATTTGTTTTCTATATCTGTTTCCGCTTAATAGTTAGAATGAAAACTATCTCAAATTCTTGAAAAACTATCAACATTTATTTAGGAATTCTCTTTTTTTTTTCCTCTCTTAAAAGTGTCCCAAAAGTATATTATAGTTATTAAACGATTAATTAATGTACATCTTTATATACTAATTTCAGTTATTCTACTACCTCAATATTGATGTTGACTTTTCTAATATGTCATAGTTCCGCATTTTGTTTTGAGACTTTTTTTAATTTAAAAAAGAGTTTAATAAGCATCTGCACTAATGACGAAATGCATCAGCGAATAAATTCTTCGATGAAGTATACAATTACATTCTTACAGGAATCTTAATAATTAAATTCTACTAACAAAATCATCTTACTCATTACTTAAATTCGAATTAACAAAATCATCTGTTTGTCATTAAAGTATCTGTACTCTATTTTTATTCTTTCAATTTTAAAAAATAAAGAACAACAAAATTTATTTGCAAATTATTGAAAATTAATTTTTATCAATATATTTTTAAAAAAAAATTAATAGTGAAACTTCTCTTAAAAAATAAAAATGAAGCAAAAAGATATACAATTAATTATATTTATGCTAATTTAAACTTCATCAGCCATAAACAAATAATCATTTACAAGATTTAAAATTTCAATATTTTGCAAAAATTTGTTTACAAATTATTAATAACCAATTATTTAAAGTAGACAAATATTTCAGAATCATTTAAATGTAAAAGCAAAAAGACATTCAAACTTTTTGTATTTTCAGTTTTCGTACATAATTTCTTGGAAAGGGTAGAGGGGTTTCTGCTGTTAGGCTCTTTCATTTAATTTTCCTTTTATATTTTCTTTAATAATTAAGAAATATATTTATAAGGCCTGTGAAAATCAATTGCAGTTAATGCATTACTAAATTAACTGCATTCATTCTTCGTAAATGCATAAAAGTACGCTGTCCTAGAAGACTTATATTTATATTTTTGTCAATTAGGATGCAGATTAATTAACTAGTACACACATACACATACAAATATTTACAAATGACATTTACTTAATGGCAGTTTTCTCTTCGATTATATTCCTTCAGTTCTTGTAAATTTTAAAAAACAAAAACTCCTCATTTTAAAATTTAGTTTGGCATCTTAAATAACAAAGTAAATTCTTTTTTTTTTCAGATTTAATTAAAATATCATAAAATTAATATGTGGCAGCTAATATTTTTGAATCAATAAATATTATGAAATGTATTATTTTCATTATTTACTTAACGAAGAGAGAATGTTTTTCATTAATATTCCTCAGAATATATTTAAAAAGCTCTAAGAATGTTTGCATTAATTTTAATATTTTTCTAGGAAATTATAAAAACAATAAACAGAATTGTTCTTAAAATTCTAATGGATAGTATTAAATGTTAATATATTTAAGTGCTGGAAAATGATTCATTATAATAAAGTGTCATGGAAATATAACTTACTCTTAAAACACTTACATTTTGAAGAAACAGTAATATTAAAGAAGAAGAATTATTTTTGATAACGTTGAGAACGAAATTAAAGAAATTTCTATGAAAGAAATTCAGTTTTATTTAATTTTAAAATGGAAACAGTAATATGAAATATTATTTCCCCAGACTAAATCTCGCTCATATATTCATCAATCTATTTAAATAATTAATTATTTTAATACTAGATGAAATTAGAGAAATTTAAAAAATGTATCTGTAATAAGAAAGATAAATAAATTGATAGAGCAATATATATATATATATATTAGAATGTATGGTTTTATAGAACAAAATGAAACGGCTTAACATGATATTCATAAAATTTCAAAAAAAAATTAAGGCGCAATTATTTTAGCTAAAAAAATCAAATATGCCATATTTTTTAAAGATTTATTAAACACGATTTAAGAAAAATTATTCTACATAGAACTTCAATTAAAAATGGAAAAACTAAAAGAATTAAAATAGAAAATTCAATTAAAATAATTTTTTATCAAATCAGTCCTTTTGAATGTAAAATAAATATTTAAATTCTAAAGAAATATCGAATTCTAATATTTAAATTAAATATTCCTTTTTTTAACTACAAATGCATTTATTTCAAAAAGAGTTTTTGTGTTTCGGAATAAAAGAAAAACAAAATACTTCAATTAATTTTCGAATATTCAATATTTATGGGATTCAGTATATAATTTTTAAATTTTAAATTTCTTTGTTTAAATATCTTTAAAAACTGATACCTTGTTTATTTCGAATTGATACAATAATGAATTTTTTAATCATATTAAACAGTTCTTATTATTACATCAAACAGTCCTGAAATTTAAAAATGTTTTTACTTATCATTTCGGTACAAAAACATATTGGATATCATTTAAAAAGAGATACAAGAAATTCATAAAATTCGAATTTCAATAAATTTTTATTTCATGTCATGCAAAACAGATTAAACTAGTTAAAATATATACTATTTTCAATTTGAATAAATTTCAAATTTAATTTAAGTTTTAAAATATTTTTGTGTTCTTTTATTAGAATTATTGCTTTCTTTTAATATTTAATTCTAAAAAATAACAGAAAATCACAAAAACTTTATAACTTTGTATACCAAAGAAATATTCAGATTTTAAAGAACTTACTTATTATATGTAAATATGTCAACTTGAACATCTTCGTCTTAAATTAAAGATTCATATAGATTTAAATATCTCACAATTATGAAAAAATTTTAATAGCCATTATTATATCATATTTATTTATTAAAATAAATTCAAACGTAACATGTTTTTCAATAACTTTTTTCCACTATAATTTCGAATTTTATTACCGAATTTAGAATTCTAATATAGTTGTTTTTAAATTCAATAAATTTACAAAACAGGAAAAAGATTGTTTTAAAAGATACTAAAACCATATTGATTTCTATTTTATAAAAAAAAAATTTTCTCAATTATCGTTTGCAATCAATCGTTGTATTAATCGATTATTATTTTATTAATATTGTTTCTAAAAAATTGTTATTATTAATATTGTTTTAAATTATTATTATTATAAGAATATTATTTTTATTTGTGTCAAACGATTATTATTTTATTAAATTGCTACAAAATTTGTATTAAATAAGAAAATTTTTACTCTTATATTTTCATGTGAACCAAACGATCTAATAATAAATATTCTTTAATATCTTAAAAGCTTTCTAATACTTTTAACTATATTTTTAGTTTTCAAAATTAAATATCATAGATGGAATAATTTAGATAGATAAATATTCTCTGAAACAATTTTATTTAAATTTTTGACTGAATAAATTTTTAGTGATAAATAACGAACGAGATAATTTTAATCACAATACAATCAGTCAATCAAATAAATGATTCATTCATTCCAATTTTTTGAACGCTTTAATGAAAACTACAAATCGGGGAATGTTCGTTTTGAGAATTCTCTTGATTCTAATTCTCTAAAAGAATATTTTTAACTTTCTATTTTCCCAATTCTAATTATAATTCTCTATTTTCTTTCTATTTTAATCTTCTATAAGAATTTCTCTATTCTAATTCTGAATTTGTAATATCTCTATTCTCTGCATAAGAATTCTCTCTAATTTTTTTTTCGAGCATTCTTTTACTTTGGTTCAGTTATCTTAAGTAATTAAACATAATTATTTTTTAAAAATGTATTAAATGAAGTATGATGAAAATTAAAAATTATAATTAGTTCACTTTGTTTAACATTTGAAAATATAAGGAAAACAAAATTTTTCAATTAATGTTTGAATTTTCAGCATTCTTGTGATTCATTATCTAACTTTAAATTTTAAATTTCTTTGTTTAAATATTTTTTAAAACAGAAATCTTGTTTGTTTCGAACTGAGACAATAATAAATGTTTTAATCATATCTGAAAAATCCTTATTATTACAGCAAACAGTCTTGAAATTCTAACATATTTAACATATCATAATTAAGAAAAAAATTCAGCTTTAAAATGGGGAAACTATAATAGAAAGAAATGTGAGCCAATTTAAGTGCAGTATTACGTTGTGTTATATTCAGTATTTACTTAATAGGTGTTTATAATATATTAGTGTCTTCTTTAAATGTTTCTTTTTATGTGATGATTATTTTAAAATCTAAAAAATTACAGAATGTTATCACTAAACACAATTCTTTTCCTTTCAACATATTAATATTTATGAAATTTATCTTATTTGTGAAAAATCTTATTTGTGAAAATATCTTCCCGCCTTATTATTGTAGCTATAATCTGTACTGTTCAAGTTTTTAAACCAGACTTCAAAGGAATTCAAGTTATTTGAAAAACTGTATTTTTCCACACAGTTTTAAATAATGGTGGAAAACATATTGCAAAGGAGTAATTTAAAAGATAACTTTTACATTCTTCTATATTTTACTATATCTATATTTACTATAAACTATATCGTTATGTGTAACTTCTAATATTTTGCCATTTTTATAAAAAAGGGTAGTATCGTTCTGTGTCATTTTATCACATTTTTTCAAAAAAGGTAATACTTTTTTTATAGAAAGGATGTCATTTTTATTTCAAATTTTTGACCAAACTACTGAAATATTTAATAAAATGCATGTATGCAGTTCTAAAAAGTATAAATTATTTGTTAAATACCGTAAATCAATTATTTGCATGTAATTTTTAAATATACTACACAATAAAACTTTTTTTAAATGAAATTCTTAATTCAGTACTTTTTAGATAATTTATATGTACGTATATTATTTACAACACCTTCGTATTATATTAGTGACTCTTTTGTTGGCCTAATTCGCTTTCTTCTTTTATGCCTTTAACTTTTACTTCACATTTAACTTTTTGTCAGCTTTATTTCTTTAAATGAATAATTTTTTTATAATTACACGTTTCAACCATTTTAACTTTTCGTTATTTTATTTATATTTTCTTATTTTTAACTTCCTTTCAAATCTTTTGTTTAATAGCTTTAGAATTTCTTAGTTACTCTTAATTTTATTTTAATGAATACACTTGTTTTATAAGAAAGTACTGAATGAACAATCTTCTTATTCCAGTTCATTTAATTAAAATTAAAAAGATTTTACTCTCCCATACGCGACTGGAGGAATTCAGTGCATACTTCACAGTGGTTATCGTTAAATTTTAGAAATAATTTTGAAAAGTTAAAAGCTTATAATGTTGCATACACATTGAAAAAAGTTACTTTTTTATTTCACATGAAGAAATTTCATCTTAGAGGAAAATTTCAGTCAGCGATCATGTGCTGTATCAAATATTATTAAATTTAGTTAATAGATTGAATATTTTTAAAGTAATTTTCAACTTTTTTATTTTTTTTAACATCTTGGTTTCAAATTGTATGAAATGACCCAATGAACCTATTTTCTTCATAAATTATTCTTCCAGCGAATTTATTCTAAAAAATTTCGCTTTTGCAGTCATTCTTTGTTAATTTTGTTAATTTTTTTTTTTTTGCTTCGTTGTTTTGAGATCTTTTGGCCAGTTAGCTAGCGCTCTGACCTTTGGTATTTCAAATTCTAATCCTGGCGGTGGCATGGATGTTTGTGAGTGGTTCGGAATCCACGTTAAGCTGTAGGTCCCGGTCTAATTAGCCGAAGTTTGCACAAAATGACCGTAGAGAGACAAACCAAACCAAGCCAATCTTCATTGTTTTCTGTAGATACAACAAGGACAGTTTCTTTTGTGCTAGCAATCCTTTCTATAGAGATTTTATCAATGGATTTCAAATTCCAACAGACACATGACAATGATGTGACGCACAACAAATAGTAGATCATTTAGTGGAACATCACTTTGGAGTTTCATAGTCTTTTAGAAGATTTCCATTATTTTACTGTGGGATTAGTTTATATTCATAAAGCTCAAAAATCTGTAGTTGCTATAAAATGTTGAACAAAACAGGCTTTCAAGATTGATCGTCTTTTGAAATTAATTTCGCTTTTGCAGTCATCATTAAGATGGCTGAATTCGCCCATGGTTGAGCCAAGAAGTTTGGTTTTCCACTGTTTATCGAACTAGAACAGCATTCGAAGTTTTAGCATGAGAATTTAACTACTAGCATTATAGCATTTATGATAAATCAATTATAAAGCTTGTATATGTTTTGATCATCAACATATATAATATCTTCATCCAGTATTTACATATACCTATAGCTTTTGTTACGCAATATGTTTCTAAAATTTAGGCCTAAAAAGAACTACTTTTGCATAAAAAAAGTAAATATTTCATAAACTTGTTATTAACCCTAGATGAATCACAGCCCTTACAATAATGAAAAAAACTAATAAAACATTAAATTCGCTGCAATCATAAAATTTTTATTTACATTTCATGGATAACGTGAATATATAATTAATTTCAATCATTCACGAATATATAATGAATTTCAATCATTCACGAAAGTATAATGAATTTTATTCATTCACGAATGTATAATTAACTTTAATCATTCAAAAATATTTATTCCATTTTATAACTCATGATTCCATAAAAAATCATGTTGTTAAATATTTATTTCTGGCAGTAAACTCGAAGGGTTTTATTTTCTTGTGACTTATTGATTTCTAGTACTACTATATATAGTATTACAGTCATGCAAAAATATATATTAATAATACAACTTTTTATTTTAGTTTCATTTTAAAAATGCAAAAATATGAGCTAATGTGTGGTTTACTAAAACATTAAATTCAAACCTAAAGAGCAATGAGCTATGCAATTCAAAGATTTTTATTAAATGAAATTTTAAGAAACTATTTTGATAATAGAAACAGAATTTAAAATTCAAATAACTGCTATATTGTTTTATGCACAGTCAATAAATTTGTATAGTTAATTCAAAATTTTCTTAGTTAAAAACAGAATGCAATACTACAAAAATATTAGAATTTTCTCAAATTACGAATGTTTTCATAACTTATTTTGGGTTGGCAGCGTAAAAGTCAATAAAATTCTCAACAAAAATATCACTTTTTGTATATTCTAATCGAGTAAATCCAAAATAAAATGTTATACTCATAAAAAATTAATGAAATTGTTAGAGTAACTATTCCAATTGTTTTGCTATTAAAAATATTATAAAAAGTACAGTAGATTAACTAGTAAATCAAGATATAGCGGTCAACAAAGCTATAGAATGAAAGAACACGAAAGTTGGGGCCGGATGGCCGAGTAGCTAGGCGCTCTGACGCTCGGTATCACAGGCTTCGGGTTCCGGCGGTGCCATGGATCTTTGCAATGGTTCGGAATCCATTTTAAACCGTAGATCTCGGTCTCATATGATCGTAGAGCGTTGTGGGGTAGTGTTACTCTCGTCCATAGCATATCTTCAAGCTGCACGTGCTTTTGTATGGTGCTAAATGAATAACGTTAGTGCAACCCTTGCATATGGCATAAAGATTAACTGTCTCTGTATTGCCAGCTGCATTAGAACAGCAACATAACAAGAATGCTAAATACTGTAAGTTTAAAAGCAGTTAAAAGAATAATTTTATCAGAGAAGTATCATGGACTAGTGACATGAAAAAATTCTTCATTAGTGTAGAGAATCGAAAACTTGGGATTTCAGCTGCCAGAAACACGAAAGAGTATTTTTAAAATGTTATATTTTCTGGTGAAAGCAAATGTAATGGATTTGGACCTAGTTGTTGTATAATATTTTGGATAATATTGAAAAAAGAATTTAAAAAAAGTTAATTTTATTCCATTCGTTAAACATTAATTCAAAAGAAGTAACTATATTTTGACATTTTAAATAAAAAAAATTAAATAAACTCTCAAAATAATTGATCTGCAAACAGACACTAAGTTCTATCAGGATAACAATTTTAAGTACATTGCCTGGATTTTTAATTATGGCTGTTTTACAATTGTAAAAAAGTCACTAAAATGCTACCTCTATCATCAGATTTAAACATAATAGATTATATTTTACCACAATTTGAAAAAGAATTCCGAAATTTAGCATTTCCTCAAAACAGCGGCTAAAATCTGAAATAAAATAAATTTAGAATCGAAAAAGTCCATAACTTCTAAAAATTGCTTCTATACTAAAAGATTAAAAAGTGTTTTTAAAGCTTATAGATATTCAATCAAATACAAAAAATTATTTAACAAGAAACTAATAGATTTGTATTGAAAATGGCTATTATACAAAGCTTTTGTGAGTAATATTCATTCATTCTTCATGTACTAATGTAGTTA
Source organism: Caerostris darwini (assembly GCA_021605075.1). Taxonomy (NCBI): domain Eukaryota; kingdom Metazoa; phylum Arthropoda; class Arachnida; order Araneae; family Araneidae; genus Caerostris; species Caerostris darwini. The sequence goes on along the minus strand of BPLQ01005805.1, from coordinate 218,726 downwards.
AAACCAATTCCTTTTAAATAACCAAACTATATAAAATAAAATAAATGTTTTCGAGCTTTATTGCTTCAAAGCTTTAAATTTTCAAAAATTTTGCAATACATTTTTAGTTAATGATTGGTACACATTACACGTATTGTGCGAAAACATTTATAAGACATTGTGATTAACTGCATATTTGTATTGTAAGTCAGTACTCGCAACAATATAACTTTATCAACTTTAGAACTTGTGATTTTGAAATTTTAACAAATAGCAATTTATTGGAAAATTCCGTCTTATGCATTAATATGTTTAACTTATTCCTCTGTAGTTCATAATATCTAAAAGACAGGACAGAAATTTAAAATTTTACAATTATTGCATTTAATCTATTTTATTGCAAAATTGATGAACAAAAATAAACTTGAATAAATATGTATAAATAAAGTAAAAACACTTTTTCGTGTATTCTTTTCAGCATATAATTTTATAACAGATTAATTGATAGGATGGATTTTATATTAAAATGTGCGTCTCATTAAATGAATGTTTATCATTAAATAAATATCATTAATGAATTAATAATTAATTGATATTCATTATATAAATATCATTAAATGAATGATTTTTTCATGAGCTAATAATTAAATAATGTAAAATTGTTCTAAAAAAATCGTTTGGTGAAAACGAGATTTTTCAAGAAAAGAAAATCGTTTGGAATTTTACACTTTCTTTATTTTTTTAAGATTGTTGTCATGCTTCGTTCATTATTTGTCATTAATTTCAAAACTACTAATAATTATTCTACCTATAAAGATTTCTGATTTTTCAATCTAAAAATATTCAAAATCTTGAATTTTTTTACACCTTTTTTATGCACTATTTCTTTATCTGTTATACTATGGTTAAATTCAGGAATTAAAATTAAATATTTGTGATTAAATTATAAAATAATTTTTCTGTTTATTATATCATGCAAATGAAATAGACCATACAACTCATGAAAGTTTATGACATTTAAATGTTTAATTTTTTACTGTAAAGATAATCAAACAAACGTTAGTTTCATTCACATTTTGATATATTTTCGATTAATTGCTATCAATATTAATGTTTTTTTAATTATATTATTATATTGGTAAAAAAATTATAGTATGATTTTAGGTATATATATATATATATATATATATACATATATATTATACTTTATGTTAAACCGTAGGCCCCGGTCGCATCGTAGAGCGTTGGGGTGGGGGGGGGTAGTGTTAGTCGCGTCTGTAGCCTATCTTCAAGCTACACGTGCCCCTACTAAGTAGTGGTAAATGAGTAACAGCGGTGCTGTCCTTGCTTATGGCATAAAGATTAACTGTCTCTGTATTGCCGGCTACATTATAACAATAAGAACAACTATTATATTACTAAGGCATATATTAAACTATAAGGTATATATATTATACATGTATTGTAGTATGATTTTTAATCTACATCTAAAGTTTGAGAAAAAGCAGGTATGTTAAAGAGAGAGAGAATTAGAGTTTTAGAGTTTTTTTAGATCTTTATAATTAAATATATTAGGATGACAATAAAGTACTATTAATACATAGTAACACATTAACATAGTACATAGTAAGTTTTTTACTATGTACATTAATGAGGGATACTGAAATTACTTTTGTACCAACATTATATTTTGTCGGATTTAAAAGAAGTAATTGGAAAAATTAAAAAAACAATAATGCATTTTTGTTATAGATCTTCTGCAATATGTAGGTAAAATTGATTTTTACAAAATTCATACAATATAAAATTCATTTATATAACATATTCTTCTTCTTCATTGGCGCAACAGCCCCTTGGTGGTCCAAGGCCGTCTGACTACTGACAGACTTCGAGACAGGAGATGTTTCCTTTTTACGGGACAGGGCTGTCCGCCCTACGCCCAACGCTCTTGCAGTCCTAGTAGACCGGGAACTACGGTTTAAAATCGATTCTGAACAACTACAAACACCCATGGCACCTCCGGGACTCAAATCCGAAACCTATTGTACCCAGCGCTAGGCACTCGTCCATCAGGCCCCTATATAACATATAACAAAGGTTAAATAAAATAGCATTATTAATATTAAAAGTAAAAATAAAGATACATTATTTGATTTTATATTTATTCAGATTTTTTCGGTAACGAGATCACAAATCCAAAAAGATAACATATATTTTTATTAATCAATATATTTGTAGAATATAATTTAGACTTTGTTTTAATATGTCAATTTTGTAACAAAGCAATCATCAATGTTTTTTGTAAAGTAATTAAAAGGTTTATTTACATATTGAAAAATATATATTTTATATACAAATATATAATATAGCCCGAATCGCGGCCCAGTGGTAACGTGCGCCACTAGCGAGTATTAGGGCTGTGGTTCAATAAGATGGTGGCTTTGTTGTATACACTGTTTCAAAAAACTAGGAAACTCGATAACGTTTGTAATGTTCGGCCTCTTGCCTCGTGAGTCGAACTACCTGGGGGAAGTGTTCCGGGTCCTCTTCCATACGATATGAAAAAGCGGGGTAGTTTCCCTCTAAAAGGTCTCACTGCCCTCCTTTTTCAACGATTCGGAGCCAAATCAGACTTCTACTTAATGGTAGATGTCTGATTTACTGGTGTCTGATTTATCCATAACAACAGAAGCTGTCCCCCTCTTTCCATGAGACCACACGGGTTCTTGGACTTGGTCTACATGTTGCTGCTTACCGAGTGGGATAAGAAACAACAACAATCTATTCAATAGCCCGATTTTATGTCTTTTTCTTAAAAAAGTAGCTGGATTGTTCATCTTAGTTAGTTTGATATTCGTATTAATAAGAGAGAAATATGAAAAATTTCATATCCTAATGAAATTCTATGATAAAATTTGGAAAAAAAAATGCTATGCCTCTTTTTTAATAATTGGTGATTTGCTTTACAATGTTCTGAAATAAATTTTAAAGTTTAAATTTAATGTTATTTTTTACTTCAAACATCTGAAAGAAAAATTATTATGAATATCAAAAGAACTAATTCCTAGCAGTGAATAAATTTATTAAATGATCTAAATTAGCATTGTATATGCCGTATTTGAATTTTAAATTTCAATATCATGATAAAGTGTTCTACTCTATGCATTGTTTCCTTCGATTTACATGAGAATTTATTCACATGATTCAAAAGATTTGTTAAATAGAAAATATTCAGCAATATTAACTCTGATTTTTATCTTAAAAATAAATAAAATATATGATCAGCATTGAATTTTGAAATAAATTTAGTTTTCAAATTTATAAATTTATTTATTTATTTTATATTTATTTTATTGCAACTTTTAAAATATATTTATCTAAATTTATTATTCATTATCTATATAAATGCCACTTTTTAACTTCATATATTTTTAAATAAAATCGGCCGACTAGAATAAAATTACACTGTTAAAAGAAACATTTTTCTTTGAGCAATCACTGCGTTGAGTAGTACGAATTTGAAAACCTAATAAACAGTTTTTAATGTTATTATTAAAAATGAAACCTGATATTAAAGTTTATAATTATTATCTAAAGATAACAACAAACATATTAGTTTCGGTATTTTTTTAAAAGGTATTAATTTCAGTGGGTTTTTTTTTTTTTTTTTTTTTTTTTTTTTTTTTTAAATTCGATTTAAAAATTTGTGATTTTGCAATAAATATTTAATAAACATGAAATATTATAGCTAACAATATTAAAGCTAATAATAAACAGATTTACATTTATATATATTTAGAATCTGTAAATCAGTTTTTTCCTTTGATGAACCGTTGAGGCAGTGAACGTATAGCACACCCAAGAACTCTCTGTAAGTGACCTTTTCCCCTTCGAGTATTTTTTACTGCGAAAAATTCGAAATGCTAAATAAACTTCATTTACAATTTTTATAATTTGTTAAAAGTTAAAGAATTAATATAAGTAAATGGTGTAATGGTTTTTTTTTCTGTAATATATAACCAATAATTAACAGATAGAAACTTTTATTAAATACTAATTTTTCGTTTAGTATGGCTGTAAGCATTCTGTAAATTAAAGATTTCTTAAAATTGTTTAAATAAATAAATAACTACCTATCCTTGAATTACATATCAGAAAAGGGAGGAATTTCGATTAAACAGATCAAACAATTTGTAAATAACAAACTAATTAATCAATTAGAACGATTTGGAAATAACAAAAACAAAGTAAAAATGTAAAAAAAGAAAGGATTTTAATGCTAGAGAATTTTACAGAAAAAGAAAAATAATAGATTTTCAGATTTTCTTTTTATTTATTCTTCACTCATAAAATGAAATCGCCCACGTTTTATAAAATTGTGTTTACATAAATTCATAAAAATTATATATTATACATTAATTATTTAAAACTGTAATATATAAGTCATTATCATACTTTCTGAGATATCAGTTGCATTCGTAAGAATAAATCTTTCTATGTAATTTCTTTTGTATTTTCTTTCTTCTATATTTTCTATAACTTATTTCTATATAATAGTTAACATATAAGCTAAAAAATTTTTTAAAATAATTTATTACGCGTATGCATAAACGATTAATTGAGTAAAATGTTTCTGTCCTATTCTAAAAATATTTTACAAGTGATTAAAATGAGATCTAAATACTCTTACAATGGCTCTCAAAAGTGTTCGTATATTTTAAAAATCTGTAGTAAAAGTTCTGTAGTCTGCAAATGGATTCGAATACAAAGTCCAATATTTTTTCACATCATCTCCAGGTGATTTTAAATAAAATCAATCACTTTTTAAAAACATACTGACTCCTTTTCTTTTTTAAAAAATGAAAGTGTGAAGTATCAGTAAAAATAGAAAAAGTAGTCGTACACCGAAATATTTTCGAATATTTTCTTAACATTTTTATTTTTATTTATTTATTTTGCATTTTGCATTTTGGTGACAATTAAAAATTTGTTTGCGTTTAATTTTTTCTAGCTTACTGCGTTTATTCTATTTACTACATAAAAATGTCTCATAAAGGTAAGGAAGAAACGATACATATAATCTCCATGTGATTCTAAATAAAATCAGTCACTTTTTAAAAACATACTGGCTCATTTCTTTTTAAAAATGAAACTTTTAATCTTTTTACACTGAAACATTTTCGAATATTTCGTCATCATTTTAATTAATTTATTTATTTCATTTGCATTCTGGGGGCATTTAAAAAATCGTTTGTTTTCCAGCTTACTGCGTTTTATTCTATTTACTAGATAAAAATGTCTCATAAATATAAAGAACAAATAATAAATTTTCAAAATTGATCGTTTTCATCACAGTAGTGATGAATAAATTTGGAATATTACTAAAATACCGAATTTATCTCAGTTTACGATGCAATATGGTATAAAAGGTTTTAAAGAAGGAAATAAGATCAAAAGAATGTTACGAAAGGTTGTCCTGCAGAGTAAATTCAACATAAAATATTTATAGTCTGAAAATTTGTGAAAAATCCACGTTTGTGTGTTGTGAAAATTTCTACAGAATTTACTGAAAGGTTTTCTACGAGCGGTATCAATAATTTTCTAATGAAAAATTTCTTTTTGAAAGATATCAACAATTGTTACAAGTTCTAAAAACCCCATCTCCTTTAGATAGAATTGAAGATTAGAATACGATTGGTTTGGTTTGTCGCTCTACGGTCATCTTGTGCACACGAGGGCTAAACAGACCAGGAGTTACAGTTTAAAGTGTATTCCAAACCATTAACAAACATCCATGCCCCCGTCAGGATTTGAACCTGAAGCCTGTGGTACCAAAAGCCAGGTTAGAATATATGGCATTAAAACGAAAAATTGTACTTAAAGCAGTACTGATCGAAGAATGGGGGAACATTGATGCAGAAATTACAACAACAAAAAATACCCTATTGAACTCAGATGTATGTTCTGGATACTGCTGGATATCGTACTAAATATTGATTGTCCGAAATATTACAATATTTACTAATGTGTAGAGACTTTTGTGATGTAACTTTTGTTAATATTTAACTATCATTTTCTACAAAAAAAAATTTGGTCTTAAAATATTTAATGTAATTTTGCTAAGGAAAAATTACAAATATCATAAAAAATTCTCATTCTTAAATATTAATTTTTATTATTGGATGAAATAATATTTTATTGAAATTCGTGAGTGTGCGAACACTTTTGGGAACCATTGTGTATAGTTTATCAGATTTGCATAAGATAGATTGCTTCAATATTCAACAATTTCTTTATAAGTTATACTATAAAGCAATTTTAATAGCACTTAATTTGAATTGTTTGTTATATGTTATAAGCTATTTCTAAATATGTTATTTATTAGTTATAAGTTATATGTTATTTTAAAAAGTTATAGATGTTATATATTATTTCCATATCACTTCTTATAAATTCTTTTTTTTTTTAATTTCTGAAAGAAAAATTATTAAATTATTTTTTCAATTTTTATAAGAAAAATACCTATTTTGTACCACTGTTGATTAATTTTCTGATTCTATACATTTTTGAGAATTTAAAGATTCAAAACATTTTCATTACAAAATTGGAATTGAAAACAAACGCATTTTGTAAACCACAGAAATTAAACGAATACGTTTATTTCTATTTCTCATTATCACAGTACAGTTTTTTAAACTGCGACATTTTTCTAAAATTTGGAAGTTTCTTTAATGGTTTGCATGAAATTCATTTCAATGTTATTTTAACACAAAACTATCAAATAACTCTTTTTCGATAAAAAAAATAATAATAATCTTAATAAGTTTTTATTTACTTATTATTGATTATTATTGATTTTTTTTAACATTTCAAAACATATTGTACTTATTTCAACTTTGTCTTTTTCAAACGAAGAAATTTAAACATTCGTTGACTAATCTATCCAGCTGCATAAGTATTGCTATTGAATTACAAGAGTAATTTTAGAATTATATAATTTTGAAAATGAAATCATGCATTTAATTCTTAACTTTCATTAAGTTTATCAAAATGTGATGATTTAAATTTTTCTTACATTTTTGGATTATTTAAAAAATGAACTTGAGGATTCTACATTTGATTAACTAAATAAGGAACTTTTTTTGTCTAGTCTAAAAGTCTTTTTTAATTGTCTAGTTTTTTTACGGCTAGTCTAAAAGAAACTAAAAACTTTTTTAATTGTAACGCAGGCCAGTCTAAAAGAAACTAGAAACTTATTTTTAAACTCTATTTAAGGTAGAAGATACTTTATAAATGAGTTTTGAAGAGTCTCTTTCGAACAAAATCTATTTTTCATAAAAGGTCAGCCTCAAAGGTTATTTTCTTTTTTCCGAAGAACCGAATCTCCTCTGTACTAGATGAAAAGAAAAGAGTAAAAAACTAAAAGAGCCCACATACTGTAGAATCTTACAAAACTGCTTCTTGGAAAAAGACATGACCAAACTTAGAAAAGGTCATTTGAAGGACAAATCCCCAAAAATAATCAATGCCTTGCCCCACTCGAAGGAATTCCCTTCTCAAATGTGGAGTTCTTCAGCATCTAATCCTTCTCCTTTGCACGTAAATGTTAAAGGGGGTGGGGGTGTCTTCCCTGCCGTCCCCCCCTTCCAAACCAAACGATCATGGAAGTATGTAGAGGGGGGTGGCAGTCACCCCTGCAACGCATCCCATTGGTGGATTAGTTTCACGGAGCTGGTGCACCTGCGTCCTAGAGAAGGAAGGTACGGGTACAGTTAAAGAGGAGAAAACAGGAGTTTGTAGGAAATGTTGAGGATGGAGAGGGGGAGAGAACACACGGACCTCCCTAATTTTTGGTTGGAGGATGTGAATGAAGGATGACGTAGAGAACGCCCCCTCGAAGGACCTCCTTGGGTTCGATTTATTAGTTCCGTGCAAGGGGGAAGGGGGGGATGAATGTATGGATGCATGCATGGATGAATGCGTGTATGGATTCCTGAAGAATTCAGTAAAAACAGCGTGTCTAGTTAATTGGAGCAATCAGTTTCAAAGGAAGTCTGGGGCAAAACCGATTTCCTATATTAACGAGATACTCGAGTTTCGATTTTATTGATGTTCGCCAAGCATAATGAATGCATCTAATTGAAATGGGGATTCGTAAGGGTTCTGTGTTCGTATTCGAAATGCTTGCGTTAATGTATGAGCTTCATGCTAAGGCGTTTCATTTGCATTCGTATGAAATTCTCTCTGAATATAAACAGCTAAGTCAGACAATATGAATCTATAAGGTTAATTTGCTAAAAATAAATTTCTAATAAGAGTATATAAAAGTACTAGTTCAGCTAATTTTTTTTTATGCTTGTAAGAATGTATAATAAATCAAAGGAACGAAAGGTTCTATGAGTTAAAAAAATTTGTTTATTTTATACTTTTAATAAATTTAAGCAAATATTTTGACATTAAAATATATTAATTTTTTTTTTTAAAGTAAGTATTGAATATGTGCTCATTTAAGTAAGAATGGACTGACACGATCAAAAAGGGTTTGCTAAGAATAATAATGTGTGAATGACAAGAAATAAAGTTAAAAGACGTCATTTAAATATTTATTTAAAATGAACATAAACTTTGGTGGTTTCAGTAAAAATCTTGTAGCTACACATTCTTGCCCTGTCTAAAATTAGTCGAAAGCAGATGCTTGAACTGTTTTCATATTGATAGATTTCCATTTCTTCTCCCATATGATACGCAAATGCGGAGTAGTTCCCACTAAAAGTCTCTGCCCTCCTTCTGCAGAGACACGGAGACAAGTCAGACTTCTACCTACGTGTGCTCTATTACAACAGAAGCTTCCCACTTTCCCTCCAACCATAAGTAGACTACTCATGGGGTATCCATTCCATGCTACCGGACACTGAGGATTAGTTACAACAACAAAAAACCTTATATTATAAATATTAATTGTTGTTTAATATATTGTTAATATATTAAGTTATTTTCTATATCCAGCTGTACTTAAAATCTGTTGTTGTTGTGACTAATCCTCAATGTCCTGCAGTGCAGGACGGACATCCCATGAGTGATCTACTCATGGATGGAGGGAAAGGGGCAGCTTCTGTTGTGACGGAGCACCCGTAGGTAGAAGTCTGACTTTTGCCCCGTGACGCTGCGGCTTAAAGTCGATTCAGAACCACTATAAACGTCTATGGCACCACAGGGACTCGAACCCGAAACATGTGATACCGAACTCTAGCCACTCGACCATTTAGGCCCACTTTAAGTCTTCAAAATATCATTAAAATCTTTTTAAAATAGGGTAAGCATAAATCATTTCCTGATTTGTGAAGAATTTAACCATAAAGTTAATGGGGACGTGAATCTTATCAAATGTTAACTTTTATCTTATATATTATTTCTCCTTTTTTATTCCACCTTATAATGTAGGTCCCGGTCTGTTTAGCCTAACGTGTGCACAAGATGACCGTACATTGTAGAGAGACAAACCAAACCAAACTTTTCTTATTCCTGATCTCATTTTAAATATTAGCTTGTTTGTTGATAGTAATGATTTTCTTGTTCAACTTCTTCTTCTGAAGTTTCAACTTTTTTCAGTATCATTATTAAAAGTTTTTCAAAATGCATCAGTTTTGTAAACAATAATTGTTCATTTAATATTGTTTTGTTTGTCATTTCTAATCAAATATCTCAAAAATCTAAAGTACTTCCAAAGAAAAAATAAAGCTAATTCAGCAGAGAAATCTCAAAGCAGGTAATATCAAGCAGAGAAATAATTTGTCCAATTTAAGTCAAGAAATTAGTTCTATTCACTTAAAATAAGATAAAATAAAACTATTTCGTAATATCAAGTGAATTTTCAAGCTCATTGTCATGTAAAAGAACTGTGCAGATTTTCAATCAGCATGTTTTCTGGAATAGTTCATTCAGTTAGTGTGCCAAATAACTAAGTAAAAGCAATTGGGACGTGCTTTGATCTATGTTGATAAACATTTTTAGAGACAATATTGCATTAAAAAACAACCTTTAATCATCTCAGAAAATACAGTAAGTAGTCTTTCGAGAATAAATGTAAAACTTATATGCGCTAATCTACTGTTTTACTATTTTATAATTTATACATTTTTTTAAATAATCGCTTTTAAATTTAAATAAATCGCTGAGTGTCTAATGCTCTGGCCCTCGGTGCCACAGGTTTCGGGTTCGAGCCCCAGCGGTCCATGGATATTCGTAGTGGTTCGGAATCCACTTTAAGCCGGAAGGTCCCGGTCTCATATGACCGTAGAGCGTCCCACAGCCCAATCAGACTTCTTGCCCACGTCCTTCCCAAACTGGATAGGGGCAACTCAGCTCTAGACACAGTGATGTGGTCGGTATGGTGTAGTAGTAGTAGTGGTCTATCAACCGACACCAAAATACGGGTAGTATCTCCTGAAAGATATTCGGGAAATTTTTACTTATTAATTGTGGTGTATTAGGGAAAATGTGAGGACTTCTCAAATAATCATCTGTATTATTTCGGTTTATTTATTTATATTCATTTTATAATATATTGTTTAACAGTTATGTTGCTTAATGGTTTATTTATTTTTAATTACCGTGTTGTTGTATATCTTAATTTAATCATTTATAGTAAAATGTTTTTACTTAATCCTTTTTAAGCGTTTAGTTTTGAATTTCTGGATTAAGCATAGAATTTATAATTAAGAGCTATTACATGAGAACGGTTAGCGTGTGGTTTTCAAAGATTCCATTAAACAGAAATTTAAAAACGAACTTAATTCTTCCTGGATTATGAAAGCTTGTATTTTTCATAAATATAATTGAACACCTTTCTTTTATAACTCGTGTCTAATTTGTAGTTATTTATTCACTGAGATTGTTTTAAAAAAATTTTAAGGCTAAATTTATAATATTTACTCAAACAATTCTTCAGCTGCAGTCTTCTTCGGCAGTCTTTGATGTACATAAAGGAAAAACCTCTGTATTACACAGAAAGCCGATTTAAATTATGTAGTTAATTGATACTGATAATATGTAATTAAATAATACTGATACTATGTAGTTAAATGATACTATCAATGACTCACCCACAATTGAAAAGTTATCATTGTAAAGTTACTAAGGTATTTAAATGCATTTGCAAAAGTGCATGCTAAAATTGTCGCAATAGTTAAGTTACAATGCAAAATTACTGCCAGTTTTTCTATAGAAATGATACATTGAATCCAAATCATGCCTTTAGTGGAGAAAGAAATTATTTCCTTAAGAAAATTTTGTTCAAACAAATGTGTTCACAATCAAGCTGTATGAACCAGAAATATATTATCCATGAATTTAGTAATAACTTCTTAACTCTTGAAAGTGCATGCTCTTATTATATCTGAACATATAGCTAAATTTCATTTTTTGCAAATAGTGCCACATGTTGCAGTATTTATTTTATCTAACTCTGTTAAAGTTTGTATGAAAAAAATGTCATTTTACGTCCTAACGTTGTCGTCAGTGAAAAGGAATTTCGTCTTCGTACATTTATTTCTGGAACTTCCACTTACGTTGCGGCACGTATTAAATTTAGAGGGAAATTTACAACTATGATGGCATTTCGAAAGTTAATGAAGAAAGTAATGTTACAATAGACACACAAAGAAGTGATAAGCCTAAAGAGGGAAAAAAATTGCAGAAATCTTTAAGGAATGCTTATCCGAATCTTCCTACAAAAAAAACTACTGTCCATTAAAATTGCTACACCAAGAAGGTGACCTGCTACAGAAGTGAAATTTAATTGTCAAGAACAAATGATTAGCTTTTCAACGCATTCAGACAAAGCAGGCGCCGGTAGCAACACCTACAATGTGTTCAAATGAGGAAATTGTTCAGCCGGTTTCTCATACACAAATTGCATTTGAACGTTGTTGCCTGGTGAAATGTTGTTGTGATGCCTCTTGTAAGAAGCATAAATGCGTACCAGCACGTTTCTGACATTGATAAAGGTCGAATTGTAGCTTACCGGCATTACGGTTTATCGTATAGCAGTATTGCTGCTCGCGTCGGTCGAGATCCAATGACTGTTAACAGAATATGGAATCGATGGGTTCAGGATGGTATTACGGAACGCCGAGCTGGATCTCAACGGCCCGCTATAATTAGTAGCCGAAAAGGCAGGTTTGTTAACCGCATGACTTTAATGGATCGAGCAGCCACGTCACGAGCCCTGAGTCAAGAATTGGGGTCGTTTGCAAGACAACAAGTGTCTGCACGAACAGTTCGACGACATTTGCAGAAGCATGTACTCTCAGCTCGAAAACCAGGGCTGCGGCTACCCTTGACGCTGCATCACAGACAGGAGCATATTCAATCCTGTGATCAACGACGAACTTGGGCGCACGAATGGCGAGACATCATTTTTTCAGATGAATCCATGTTCTGTTTATAGCATCAAGATTATCGCATCCTTGTTTGGCTTCATCGTGGTGAACGCACATTGGCAGCGCGAATTCGTCATCGTCATGCTGGCCCATCAACTGGCGTGATGGTATGGGGTGCTATTGAATATACGTCTCGGTCATCTCTTGTTCGCATTGACGGCACTTTGAACAGTGCACATCCCATTTTTGGTGTAGTAAGACCCGTGGCTCTAACCTTTATTCGAGTCCTACGAAACCCTACGTTTCAGCAGGATAATGCACGACCGCATGTTTCCGGTAGTGTACGGACCTTCCTTGATACGGAAAATGTTTGGCTATTGGCTGGCCTGCACGTTCACCAAATCTCTCGCCAATAGGAAACGTTTCGTCCATGGTTGCCGAACGACTGGCTCGTCACCATAAGGTAGTCCCTATGGTTGATGAGCTGTGCCATCGTGTTGAAGCTGCGTGGGCATCTGTACCTGTGCATGCCATCCAATCTCTGTTTGACTCAATGCCAGGCGTATACCAATGCTGTTATTACTGCCAGAGGTGTTTATTCTGGGTACTGATTTCTCAGAATCTATGCACCCAAATTTCTTGAAAATTTAATCACTTTTTATTTCCAGATAATATATTTGTCCAATAAATAGCATTTTATCATCTGCATTTCTTCCCGGTGTAGCAATTTTAATGACCAGTAGTGTATTCAGATTTCCTGCACGAAGTATAAACTTTTGCAGAAATTTGAAAACTATAAAGAATTGTTGCAAAATGTTGGATCTGACCCCTCCAAACGTGAGCATGAAAATGCGTTACGTCGTAAATGGCTGGCCAAGAAACGTCAGCAAGCATCCAACGGTCCCCGCCGTTTAGTAAACGACGTCGACTTAAAAGAGTCTTCTGCTTCAATGTATTATGATGACCTTCTTTCTTATCCTCAACCCTTTTAAGATATGACCAAGAATGATTTCTACAAATCCATTTCTGATTTTTCAATCCATGACTCTACAGTCAAAATCGAAACTCCAAAATAAAAATGTAAAATTGCCTGTCATTGAACAAATCTTTCCTCCCAATACTGACGAAGGAGAGTTTTGTCCAACCTGCATGAGCCACATAAGAGGTAGTAAAGTACCAACATTGGCCGTGTGTCACAGGTTTAAGTATCTCGAACAACCCGAATGTCTTGGGGCACTTAACGATTTGGAAGAACGTCTGGTATCCTTGCGTATTTTTGGAATTTCGCCGCACAAATTGACTGGGAGGTGATGATGATGGATATCCAATGTGCATAGTAAGCAGTAGGTGTCCAATCGACAGTCGGGCTGTGTATATGCAACTTATCCTGTTCACACATGATAAGTTGAAATTTTCACAGCAGATCACAGTTTTTTATATTTGTTATTAAATTTATGGGTATATTGACTTTCGGATCACTTTGTATAATCAACGTTGCCAATTCGATTACGGCATTTAAGAGAGATTTATTTTTTGTATAACGTAGCATTAGATTGTAACTGCTAGTTTTGAGGGATTAATTAAAGAAACGTATACATAACGATGGATGAGATTTAAAATTAATATCGCTGTAACTGTAAGCAAATTTTTCCCAATATATCAAGTGATTTTACAAGTACTGATAATGATAGTAATAAATTTATGATGATAATAAATTATCACGATGATAATGATAGTGATAAAGTTATGATGATAATAAGTTTATAATGATAAGTTTAATGATAAAAATTAGAGTAATTTGTTTTTGATTTTATGATGATAAGTTTATTAATAAGTTTATGACGATAATGATAGTAATAAAGTTATGATAATGAACATTATTTATTTTTATAGTGTCCTGGATGAATCGTTTTTGTTTCCGAAAAAAATAATAAAACTCCCAATCCAAAGGATAATTAACTTTTATATTCTTGAAATATAAGTTAAATATCCTTTGGATTTTCCATATACGTGTTATATGTCTTCCTTTGGAAAAGTCAAAATTTCAAATTTAAAAATATTATTAAAAAAAATACAAGAATGCTGTCATATTTTTTTTATCAAATGTGAAAATATCTTTAATATAATTTGTAACTTTCATAAACAAAGGACAATTTATATGAACATGGGAATTTGTAGCTGTAACAGTTTGCATTTTTGGTCAACAAATAATATCGTCTATTATTCGCTTGATTTAAAGATAAATTGATTTGAAAACAATAAATGAAATATTAAGATACCAAGTGGGGAATAATGAAATACAATAAATGATTTGAAAACAAAACGGAAATCCATGATAAAATGGTTTTAAACATAGCAAAAAATTAATGAATTGTGATTTTATTTAATAAATTAAATGTCGCTAAAATCTCAAAAGAATAAAAAAAAATTATGCTTAGACTGAAAATAGAAACTATGCAATTTGCAAAAATACTCAACTAAACTAAATGATAGCATAAGCAACATTTCATTACGTATATTTAAGATGTAAAGAAATTAAATAAATTTTTCAATAAGTTGCAACTAATCTAATAACTTAAGGCTGAAATATAAAAATGATTATCTCTGTGCAAGAATCATCATAAAACCGAATTGACATTTTTAAAACAATCAGATCAAAATATCCTTTCATGATTCATTAAAATACCTGGGAGTGTTTCCTTCTTATTTCTTGTTTATTTTTAAGGAATTTGGAATAATTAAAAAATGAACAATTATTTTCTCTAACATAATAAAACAAAAGTTGTTTTTTGAAAGATTCTGTAACCAACATGGCCTATATGACAACGAAAAGTCAGACTTCTTGATATAGTCTGGCTTATCATCGAGGAAAGGCAACAAAAACTTAAAACTTTTCTTAAATCCCTAAAATATTTAAGAGTAGTTCTATGGAGATATTCTTTTTGACAAAATCTGATAGAGATTAGTTGTAAAATAAGATTGAATAATAATATTTATGCAATCCTGTTGGAACTAGAAAAAAATATCAATTGTTGTTGTTTCTTATCCCACTTGGTCGACAGCAACATCTAGACCTAGTTCAAGAACCCGTGTCTTAAAACAACGAGTCATGATAAAGGGTAAAAAATGAACTTATTTTTGTCCTTGCAGTATAAAGAAGTTGGGCATCCAAAGGGAGAAGTCCGACTTTACCCCACCCGGTTATACCTAAGAGCACTGGATACCCGTTTTAGTCACCTTTTATGACATGCATGGGCTACAGTGATGCTATTCTAACTCGGACTCATACATGGCAAAAGATCATTTAGATAATCTTAGTCCAAATCTATACCAGGAATGTCTCTCGAAACATATTTATCCTATTACCAGATACAAATGACCTTTTTTTTTCATTTTAATAAGCTTTAATAGGTTCATTGAAAGAGGAATGTCAATTTTGGTCATTTTTCTGTTCACTGAAAGATACTGGTAACAGCTTTCTATTTCGCTGAAAGATACTGGTAGGCAACACAAGTTGAATTTGATTATACTGTTTAAATAAATTATATAGATATTATATATGACATGCATGGACTACTGTGAGGCTATTCTAACTCGGACCAACATAGGACAGAAGATCATTTAGACACTTTTAGTCCACATCTAGATCGTGAATGTCTCTCCAAACACGTTTATCACATTACCAAGTACAAAAGCTTTTTTTTTTCATTTCAATAAGTTTTAATACTTCACGAAGAGATGAATGTTCATTTTGGCCATTGCTCTGTTCATCTCTGCTTTGAGCTTATCTTTTTGTTTCTTAAATAATATTGTTGATCAGGGGAACATATTAAGAAGTAAAACCTGGAGCAGTCTGATGATCTCCTGAACCGAGACCTTTCTTTGGTATAGAGAAATATGAGCAAGTCAAATGTATAAACCACAGTCTCTCTCCACTTGATTTGAAGAACAGAGTGGAGGGAGCCTGATGGCCGAGTGGCTCTGACACTCGGTACCACAGTTTTCGGGTTCGAACCCCGGTGGTTCTACTGTAGTGGTTCGGAATCCACTTTACGTCGTAGGTCCCAGTCTAACATGATCGTAGAACGTAGCGGGGGTAGTATTTCTCGCATCCATAGCATGTCTTCTAGCTAAAAGTCCCCCCTAGGTAATGCTAAGTCGTCGGTGCAGCCCTTGTTTATGGCATAAAGGTAACTGTCTCTATATTGCCAGCTGCATTAGAAAAACAAAAACAAAGGTTTGCTTTCTATTTCGCTGAAAGGTACTGGTAAGGCAACACAAGTTGCATTTCATTACGCTGTTAAATAAATTATATAATATACCGTAGTTTAGTCTACTGCATTATACAATACTATAAGTTTACTACATAAATTAATGATATAAGTTTCTTTTTTATATCTTTTTGTTTTATGTTTAAAATTAAAGTGTCTTGACTTAAATTATATTTAGCATCCATTGTCTTTGAAACAAAAAAAAATATATATCACACAGAATTTAGATATCTTACCTGAATTCAGATATCCAGATATCTGAAAAACACTGAGTATTCGACTATGACCCCAAGGATGACCCAAAGCGTATGAGTCACACGAGAGGTTACGAAAGTTTTCATCCCCGATTAACCGCACAACTCCCCCCAACAAACCAGACGAATAATCGCATCCGGGGCGCACACACACCTCGATAAGAAAATCCCCTCTTTCGGAAGAGACCTCTTCTGGAACAGCCCCTTAACAACCTCGTTAGTTCCGTACTGCATGGGGCGCACAACAGCACCGATGACTCAATTGCCCCCCAGCCCCTAATGAGAGCTACGGTAGTTTGAACTTTCCCTGTAGGGGGTAGGGGGTAGGGGGATGTTTGGATATTCATTGAAATGGTGTGTGTGCGTGCCGAATTAGAGACTGCGGTGGGGGTGAATGGGGTGGGCGATTCTTGAGCTTCCTGAGGTCGGGATCGTTTGGGTTGGCCGACCCCCTTCTCTCTCTCTCTCTCTCATACAGCTCATTTCTGTCCGTCCATTGTATAGTGTTGTGTTGGAACGCGTTTGTTATTTTTTAATCTAGAAAAGTATGAATTAATTACATTTTAAAATATATATAAATTAATTAAATTTTTAAATGTATTTTATTTTAAAATATATATGAATTAATTACATTTCAAAGTATATTTTATTTTAAAATATATATAAATTAATTACCTTTAGAAATTTTATTTAATAATTTTATTTTATTTTATACATATGAATTAATTACATTTTTAAATGTATTTTATTTTAAAATATATATGAGTTAATTACATTTCAAAATATATTTAATTTAATTATTTTATTTTAAAATATATATAAATTAATTAAATTTTTAAATGTATTTTATTTTAAAATATATATGAATTAATTACATTTCAAAGTATATTTAATTTAATTATTTTTATTTTAAAAATTTTATTTTATTTTATACATAAATTAATTAATTTTTAAATTATTTTAAAAATATATTTTAATTTTTTCAAAATATATTTATTTAATTAATTTTTTAAATTATAAATTAAAATGTATTTTATTTTAAAATATATTTTATTTTTCAAAATATTTTAAAATATATATAAATTAATTACCTTTAGAAATTTTATTTAATAATTTTATTTTATTTTATACATATGAATTAATTACATTTTTAAATGTATTTTATTTTAAAATATATATGAATTAGTTACATTTCAAAATATATTTAATTTAAGTATTTTATTTTAAAATATATATAAATTAATTATCTTTTGAAATTTTATTTAATAATTTATTTTATTTTATACATATGAATTAATTATATTTTAAAACATATGAATTAATTCCATTTTAAAATATATTTTATTTAATTATTTATTTTATTTATATTTTAAAATAGGAATTAATTACGTTTAAAAACATATTTTATTTAATCATTTTATTTTATTTTAAAACATATGAATTAATTGCATTTTAAAATATGTTTTATTTAATAAATTTATTTTATTTTAAGATATATATATGAATTAATTCCATTTTAAAAAAATATCTTATTTAATAATTTTAATTTATTTATTTCATTTTAAAACATGTATGAGTTAATTATATTTTAAAATATATTTTATGTAATAATTTTATTTATTTGTTTTATTTTAAGATATATATGAATTAATTACATTTTAAGAATTGTTTTATTTAGTTATTTTATTTTAATTATTTTATTTTAAAACAAATATGAATTAATTACATTTTAAATTTTTTTATTTTATTTATTTTATTTTGAAATACATATGAATTATTAATTACATTTTAAAATATATTGTATTTAATTATTTTATTTTACTTATTTTATTTTAAAATACATATGAGTTATTAATTACATCTTAAAATATATTGTATTTAATTATTTTATTTTATTTTAAAACATACATAAATTAATTACATTTTAAAATATGTATATGAATTAATTACATTTTAAAACACATTTTGTTTCATTATTTTAATTTAAAATATATATGAACAAATTACATTTTAAAATACATCTTTAAATATATAATATATTTATATATTTATATATCCATTGGATGGCAGATATGTAACAACATGTATATACATAGCTTGTACTACAAGGAACAGGCTACACATTATGTTACTACGATTTGAAACGAACCAAGTGAATTTACATTTTTCTCATCGGAAGGGCTTTCCAACCTGAAGATTTATGCCACTCATGCCAGACATTGACGTGGTAGTTTTACATTAGGTTAGCTTCGTGTGTTAGGCTTATAAGCAAATTAGAAATTATAAATGAAATCAAAACATATTCAAATTAGTCAAAAGAAGCGTAATGTTTTATTAATACTTATATTATTTTGATTTCTTATAACATTTTTATTTACAAGTTCACTAGATGTCAACTTCATTAACATCTTGGACTGTGTAACATTAGCAAAGAAATACTTACGCAAAGCCTACGTTTTTGATCTACCATGAAAAAATATGTTTATAAGCTTTGTACTTTGTGACAAATGCGTGTGTATGTGTTAATCTGTCTTTTAATTTAAATACTAATAAATTCACTCTCAGTAAGATAGCACCGTGCATTCTCGCGATACTTATAAAGCGTACCGCACGAGGAGAGAAAAAAGAAATGTTTAAATAAACTGGATTCACCTTGAATTCGCACGAGAACTCTTCAGAGGACAGCATACGGAGAGAGAAAAAAAAATGTTAAATAAATTTTACTCTAGAAGTGTGACAACATGAGGGCGTTCCATCGTTTAAAAATTACAAATCAGTTAGTCATGACTTCGTTAGTTGTTGTTTAGACTTCGCGTTGTAGGGATTGCTTTGTTAGTTAGTAGTCTGCTTGCGTCATTGAAAATAAATGATATAGTTATGTCGATGTTTTCTCCTAATTCTAATTTCTCAATAATCATATTCACCATTTTTTGGAAGCCAAATATTAATTTATTTATCAATCTATATTAATTTATTTTCAGCTCTGGTCAAAAAATTTTATGAATCTATGATTTTTTTCACCAAACTATAACTACATGTAAAAAATGTAATGTGCCTTTATGTAACATAACTTAATATAAATTTCATGTATTAAAAAAGTTATCGTTTTGGGCAAACCTTAGGTATTCGCAAGATTTTGGAATTTGTCTAAAAAAAACTTTTTTTCCCACTTTTCGTTTTTTCCCCTCAATTGGACTCTTATAAAAACAAAATTTAAATTTTTCCTTAAAATGAAAAAGTGTTTGGTCACTAAATCGTTAATAAAGTATAAATGTAAAATAATATTTTCTGATACCATCAAACGCCGACTTCTACATTTAATACATATTATGAAAAAAATGGCTAGCTATTTCAACTTTACAAAAATTATAGGTGGTTTAAATGCTGTATTACACAAGTTATCTTCGTTTGTTTGACTTAAGACAAAGTTAAAAAATATATAATATAATTGATTGGGTGTGCCACAAGTTTCGGGTTTGAGTCCCACCGGGGCCATGGACGTTTGTAGTGGTTCGGAATTCACTTTAAAACGTAGGTTCCCAGTTCAATATGATTGTAAAGCCTTCGGTGTAAGGCTAATAACCTTATCCCGTAAAAAGAAAGCATCTCCTGGCAGATGGCCTTGGTCTGCAATGGAGATATTGCACCAATGAAGAAGAAAAATAATCTACTGGACCGATATACAGGTTACACAAATTTAGATGCAATGTTAGAACAAAATGCATGGCACCACATGCATCCCATGGTACCACAAGCTTCGAGTTCGAGCGACGGTGCCATGGATGTCTGTATAGTGGTTCGGAATCCACTTTAAACCGTAGGTCCCCGTCTCATATGAATGTTGAGAGTTGGGCGTAGAGCTGACAACCCAACCCCGTAAAAAGAAAAAAACGTCTTTAGTCTCGAAATCTGCCAGTAGGTAGACGGCCTTCGCCCACACTGGGCTGTTGCGCCAATGATGTGGATGAATTTTAAACTGCTGTTAACGGCAATTTATTATTATCATCAGAATCCACTTTAAACCGTTAGTCCCCGTCTCATATGACCGTAGAGTGTTACAGAGCCCAATCCTACTTCTCACCCACATCATTCCCAAACTGTACAGGGGCGATTCAGGTCTAGGAACAGTGATGTTACGTGGTGTAGTAGTAGCACAAAATGCATAGCAGCAATCTTAAAAAAAAATCTATAGACTGGCGACTCTGATTTCACCACATGGCTATTTTTTAACAATTTCACATTATATCATTATGTAATTATTATCTCGTGAAAGAAATTTTTACATATAATTAACCCATAAGAATAACTGACCCAGAAGAATAACCCAGAACAGGAAAAACCCCGCTCCTCACAACCCTGCCCATAATGTTATGGGTAAAAATATTTCCTTAATTCTGCAACGAATGGAACATTACAGTACGGAAATCCAATAGGACAGCTGCTAGTCGGAATGGACCCGTCCCTGTCTTGGAGTGAAAATAGTAAGGGGGTGGCCTGCAAGAATAATGACAGCAGTCACGACACTCGGATCAATTGGCGGGTGGAGACCGTGTGAAATAATCCTCCCGGCTGCACCTGCACCGCTATGCCGGGCCCCTTTGTTTAAGCTGAAGAGTGGGCGAATCGATGGAAGGGCTTTCCATTCATATGCGAAAGAGCGTGTTATTTACTTTTTCCTCTCAGTGGTAAATGTCGAATAAATTCAACGAATGTACATTTTATATCTGTATAGGAACAGAGCGAAACCAGAAACGTTAAAGTAAACCATAGAAAATAGCTGTCTATAGAAATACATGGCAAGTGTCGTTTTATGATTTATTGTTAAAATTTACATTTTTGAGATATGTATGACTTTATCCCTTTGTTTACTACATAACATTTGTTGATCAGTAGGACATGTAAAAGAGTAAAGCCTAGAACAACCTGATGATGACCGCATCAGGTTTCTGAACAGTGGGTAACCAGTTCAAATGACACATAACATCAAGCATTTATTTGGTATACAGAAATATGCATGTCAAATGTATAAACTTCAATCTCTCTCCAATTGATTTAAAATTGGCTAGTACTCTGGCCTTTGGTACCACAGGCTTCAGGTTCGAATCCTAACTGTAGCATGGATCTTTATCAAGGGTTCGAAATCCAAGTTAAACTGTAGGTCCCGGTCTAATTAGCCTACAGTGTGCACAAAATGACCGTAGAGCGACAAACCAAACCTTTTATTTCTCAAATAATATTTGTTAATCAGTGGAACATGAAAAGAAATAAAGTATGCAATACTCGGCCATCAGGCCTCTCATATTGGTTTGGTTTGTCACTCTACGGTCATTTTTTGTATACTTTGGGCTAATTATACCGGGACCTACAGTTTAACTTCGATTCCGAACCACTAAAAAATATCCATGCCACCCCCAGGATTTGAACCTGAAGTCTGTGGCACCAAATGGCAGAGCTCTCATATTGAGGACACAGTGTACATAAAAATAGAAATTATTGTTAGTGTTATGTTTAATATATCATTTGATTAGTCTTCACGTGTATAAATTATACTTCTAGCAGCATATTTAAAAGCCTACTATATCAACCATACGCCTGCCTGGTGGTTATTTTCGATAGGTTTTTTTCTACACTACTGCAAATAAATGTGTAATTAACCCTGCAATTCTCCATTATCCCCATAGATAGACTGACTATTAGTGGAGGCATAACATTAATAGATTTTTGGTTTTGTTTTGCCACGCTACAGTCATTTTGTGCACATTTTAGGCTAATTAGACCGGGGCCTATAGTTTAACTTCGATTCCGAACCACTACTACTACTAATGCACCACATCACATCACTGTGCCTAAAGCTGAGTTGCACCTTTACAGTTTGGGAAAGATGTGGGTGAGAAGTCTGACTGGGCTCTGTGACACTCTGTGGTCATATGAGACCGGAACCTACGGCTTAAAGTGGATTCCAAACCCTTACAAACATCCATGGCACCACCGGAATTCGAACTCGATACCTGTTGACCGATACCGAGTGCCAGAGTGCTAGCCACTCGGCCATCAGACCTCTTGATTCCGACCCACTCACAAACATCCATGCCCACAGCCAGAATTCGAATCTGAAGCCTGCGGTAC
Organism: Caerostris darwini; assembly: GCA_021605075.1. Classification (NCBI taxonomy): domain Eukaryota; kingdom Metazoa; phylum Arthropoda; class Arachnida; order Araneae; family Araneidae; genus Caerostris; species Caerostris darwini. Next base: position 195,716 of record BPLQ01005805.1, on the reverse strand, counting down.
CAAATGCCAGAGTGCCAGCAAATTGGCCATCAGGCCACCACAATAATAGAAGATGAAGAATAGCGAAATTCAAAGATGTAAGAATATTGGAAGTCAAAGTAGATCAGATAAACAAATATATAAACAAATAAAACTATCAGTTCATGTAAATATTATTATTTGTTTTAAGATATTTAAATAGTTTTATTTTTTTTATCTGAATTCTGTTTATTATAATTAATATCAGTTTTACTATGACTCACTAATTTTTTTTTTAGTATTTGTCTGTAAAGATATTTTAAATATTAAAAAAAATTAGTGAGTCCTAGTAAAACTGATATTAATTATAATAAACAGAATTTACGTCTGATATTAATTATAATAAACAAAATTCAGTATATAGTTTACGCAGTCCGAATATCTCATTTATTAGATTATTTTAGAACAAGAAAAAATTTCTGCTTTAAATAAAAGTGTTTTAAGGAATCATTTAATTATACTCGTCGATAAACTTCATTTTTTTTTCTGTCACTGAAAACAGTCTCCGAGTTTTCCTATTCAACAGCTCGGGGCATTGTACATAGAAAAAAGAAGAGCAAATGGAAAGGGCCTCACTTTTACGCAATTATTTAATTAGAAGGTGCAGAATTCATGCGCCCAGAGGTGTGAAAAAATGGCCTCAGAGCAATCAGAGCGAAATGCGAAAGGCGGAGAAACGAATGAAGTGTGCGAGCGTTTTCTGCCCGGCTGAGCGCCCTGTCTCCCTTTCGGTCGCGTTCTTTCGACTTCATTTACTCAGCTCAGTGGATCAACATTAGTATTTCGCGCCTCCCTGGATCGCTGGCCATCCCAATGCCAAGCCATACCATACGCCGCCATTTATGGCCATAACTGTTGCTTTTGAATCTGCAAGCTTTTGACTTGGATTAATTGTATAAACATCTCTGAGTTAAAACGTCAATGCAAAATGTTACTTTTCATTTCCTGAAAGAAATTAATAGCGGGGTTTGATTTGTTGCTCTACGGTCTTATTTTGCACACGTTGAGCTAATTAGACAGGGACCTACAATTTAACGTGGATTCCGAATCACTAGCAAACATCCATGCCACCGCCAGGATACGGAAAGAAATTAAGAGACTTGAGTGAGCCGAGTGACTAGCACATGCACACTCGATGCCGCGGGTTTTGGATTTGAATCCCGGTGGTGTCTTGTATGTTTGTAAGGGTTCGGGATCCAATTTAAACCGTTGGTCCCTGTCTAGTATGACTGCTTAGCATAAGATTAATAACCCTGCCCCGTAAAATGAAGTCATCTCCTGTTCCAGAATCTGCCAGTAGGCAGACAGCCATAGTTCAACGTGGATTGTAGTGCCAGAGAGTCCAGGGAGGTTACTTATTTAATTACTTACTTATGTAACATGTGTCGTAACATTTTACTTTGATTTAATTTGAGAAAGAAGTGAGACGATTGGTATTGGAACAGATTGATATCTAATATGACTGTAGAGCGTTGGAAAAAGAAAACAACTTCTATCTAGAAATCTGCGAGTATGCAGACGGGTTTGCCTCACCATGGCGCTGTTACGCCAATGAAGAAGAAGAACGCTCTGGCACTCATAGTATTGAGAAAAATCAATCAAACAAAAGAAAAATGCAGATGTTGTGGTCATCAAACTGTAATTACATATAAAATGTGTAATCTGTCCCCTTTATACAGTAAATTCTTTAAAAACTTCATGTATCGGAAAAGTAATCCATCAATTGACGTTGATTTTCTGCAACATTTTGTATCGCATAAAAATAAATATTTTTTAATTCCATATTCCCTTTTTTCAACTTAATTATATTCTTATAAGTACAAAATTTAAATTATTTCTTTCAGAGGTTTGATTCTTAATACATTAAAGTGATGAACTGATATGTTCAACATGGTAATATTTGTCAAAGTGTTTTTCTGGTTTTTCATCTTCAATGAAAATGAAAACCCATTTCAACAAAAGGATTTCACCCTCGCCAGAAGTAATAAGCACTTAACTTACTAACTCGATGTCTCTACGGGGCACGATGGTCCATTGGTTAACGCTCTGGCCATTGGTGCTTCAGGTTCGAATACCGGCTGTGGCATGAATGTTTGTAAGTGGTTCGGAATCCACATTAAACCATACGCCACGGTCTAATTATCCTAAAGTGTTGAACAAAAGGTATGGTTAACTCGATACGTGGACCTTGGGCCTATCTGGATAGCATCGGTGCCTTAGTCTCAGTTCTCCTTCAAAATCTTTTCTGGTGCTCGGTACCACAGATTTCGGATTTCAGTCCCGGCGGTAGTTGTAATGATAGTACGATTTGTAATGGTTCGGAATCCACTTTACACTGTAGGTCCCGGTCTATTTAGCCCTCGTGTGCAGAAGATGACTGCAGAGCGACAAACCAAACCTCCATAATCTTTTAATGAATTTAAATAAAGGTTATTATATGTTTTGATGTTTCCTTTCTTTTCAGGTATATGACATTACAGGTAATTAATAAATTACTTGCAGTTAATTACAAGTTTTAAAAAAGATACCATAAATATATTACAGCTATAAGAGAACTTATTATTAAAATAACTTAGTGGAAAATATTATTTTCTCCAAACAATAAACTTTTAAGAAAAATATAATTAATAATTAGTAATTTATGTACGTTGTCAGACTAATGTAATATACAATAAATAATTGTACAACAAGTTATTCGTACAAACCTGTTTTAATTTTAAATTATTTATAAGAATCGTTGATATTTTATTCAATAATATTTTTCCTATTTCAGATCTAGATTCATTTATATTTTTTTCGATCAAACAGAGGATGATGATTGTTTTTGATTGTGTTTTCAGGCGACGCACTTCTGGCTGGACGACATGTATCTGAAGAACCCGATCCCGCTGCCCGTCAACTCCAACCCCTTCTTCCTCCTCCCCAAACAGACCTTCCACTCCTCCAACGACCAACTCAGGTGAGACCTCTTTCTTATCATACACACTTATTCCTATGTATCCTAAAAAGAAACTAAAAATTCCTAATTGATGTTTCATTAAAGATAATAGAATGATATAAAAGAAAGGATTTAGCACCTTAAGTTAAATCAAGAAATGATTGTAACGTCTCGGCCTACACTAGACTTATAACGGCTTCAAGCAGCGGGCCATTTTCAGATTCATGGGAACACTTTAAATGATATATTAATATTCTTATATTCTTATATATATATATATATATATAAGGAAATAAATTAAATGCACAAGTGCAGTCCACTCCAAGTTCGGGGAATTTCAGAGTTCTCGAGTATACGTCGAATGTAATTGCCTATTCTGCGTCAGACCTTAACTATCACACAGCGTGATAAACGAAACCACAAGAAGCTCACTTTCAAAACAGGCGGAAAACTCCGGCCTATTCAGTCACTTCAGAGAAAAAAAGAAGAAAAAAATAGTTCTCGTCGACTCGTCGCAGAACTCTCTTTCTTCTTCACCAAAAAATCTCCTTTTAAGACAATCCGTCTAGAGAGGGGTTGTCAGCTCCCCTCACTTTTCTTTGGAGTAGACATTTCTCAACTCGGGATCTATCACCCATCACGATGGAATAACTCATGTATATCAATTGGTTTATATTCAACATGTAAATTGTTTTGACTTGTGAAAGTCTGAAAGACAATCGCTAATTTCGTGAGTCACATTATACATGATACCGAATATCTGCTATCAAATTTAAGTGACAGGTCGTTCTCATTCGTACAAAACACTGCATGTAACATACTACCCCCAGTACAGCTTGTCTGATGTCATATTTGAGTAATGGGTTTATTATATATTTGGCAAATAACGCATCCGTCTGTCCTGGAAATGAAATGCTAAATATCTTCTCGTGAGAAAAAATTGCTACAGGACGTATGTTTTATATTTACACTTTAGACAGAAAAATAAAATTCTTCCTAGCCTAAAGTTTTGACATAAAAAACCAAATTAGGGCAGTTTGTTTATATTAAATAAATTTCCTTAATTTTGTCTGAGTATTAATAATTTTATTTGTATTGTGTATTATTTATTTACTTTATCTTGATATAAACATGTATTGAATAAACATTAATCAGCTACTAATGCTAACAACATATTTCACTTACTTATATAATTGTCTGGATTTGTCTGAATTAGTTCTAATGATCGATTTTTAAGGAGTACCAGGACATTAATGCATAATATTTTATTAATTTATAGGTTTGACGCATGAAAAAATTATATATACATACTGCCTAAAACCCCTGAGGATTATTTATATGAAATATAATGTATTATAATTTTTTAAATGGCTGTCGTTGAATACATTTGATTTATGTTTAATTCTCACCTGTTTTCATATTTAATGTATTTCGCAGTGTTTTTGTATCATATTATGTACTCAAATTTTACTCATGTTTTAAATCTTAGGAATGTGTAAAATTTCTTATTTTTCATATTAAAAAATAATATCATTGAATTATGGTGCCCCAAAAAGATTCTAAAATCAGTAAAAATAATTAAATCTTTAAAAATTCAAATTCCAGTTTTATTATTAAATGTTTAAAAATTCCAAATTCAATCTATTCGATAAAACCAACTTGAATATATTCTGTAAATAAATAAATTATTGCAAGTTATAAAACATTACGATTATGAGGGTTTAAATTTGTTTACTATAAAACGTTGTAAATTTTAAATAAAGCCAAAAAATTATACTTGAAGATCTTCATGAGCAGAAGTAAATGCACATAATTTTACATTCGACAGTTAGTCTCGAATATCTTAGTTTTCAAATATGAAGAAGTAAATGTGCCATCTGATGATTTGCAATTAAAGAATGTTTTCAGTACTATTATTTAAATAATAATTAATAGTTATTTAATTTTTTTTTTAATTTTATTGGTTAATCAAAATAAATCAAGTTAAAAAAGCAACATAAAAATGCCATATTTTCCACATTAATTTTTTTTAAATTAATGATAATGAAAGTCATTGTGTGCAGTTGTTGACATTTTTTTTACATTATTAACGGTCATTTAATTTTTTGCAGGAAAAAAAACATTGTGCATTTTAAGCATATCCATAAATTTTAAACATTTTTCTTTTTAATATCATTACTCTTAAAATGTATTGTTACAAATATAAAAGCAAACGATTTTAAAATAGTTATCGTTTGTTATGTTATAAGATAAAAATAATAATAACAATAATTGGACGACAAATTCTTTAATATTGAATTAAATGGATACAGAAAATAATATTAATAAATAATTATTATTAAAAGCTTTTAAACTTAAATAATTATGCTCGATAATAACCTCTAAAAAATTATTTTTAATTTTAATATACAATAATTTTTAATTAAATAAATTTCCTGAAATAATTTAATTAAAAATTATTGCATAAATTGCTAAAAAAATTGCCTAAAATACATTTTTGTTAATTCTATTTCATACTTTTTGTGTTTTAAATTATTTAAAAATCGTTTGCTAGTATGATAAATAATTCTAATCCATTGGCATCACACATAAAACATGAATTATATTTTTACATTTAGTATTATATTTTAAAAATAAAATAAATTCAATCTATGGTGTACATAATTTTCATAATAATAATATAATAATTATTTTTAATTTAAATATACAATAATTTTTAATTAAATAAATTTCCTGAAATAATTTAATTAAAAATTATTGCATAAATTGCTAAAAAAATTGCCTAAAATACATTTTTGTTAATTCTATTTCATACTTTTTGTGTTTTAAATTATTTAAAAATCGTTTGCTAGTATGATAAATAATTCTAATCCATTGGCATCACACATAAAACTTGGATTATATTTTTACATTTAGTATTATATTTTAAAAATAAAATAAATTAAATCTATGTGTACATAATTTTCATAATAATAATATAATAATTATTTTTAATTTAAATATACAGTAATTTTTAATTAAATAAATTTCCTGAAATAATTTAATTAAAAATTATTGCATAAATTGCTAAAAAAATTGCCTAAAATACATTTTTGTTAATTCTATTTCATAATTTTTGTCTTTTAAATTATTTAAAAATCGTTTGCTCTTATGATAAATAATTCTAATCCATTGGCATCACACATAAAACTTGGATTATATTTTTACATTTAGTATTATATTTTAAAAATAAAATAAATTCAATCTATGGTGTACATAATTTTCATAATAATAATATAATAATTATTTTTAATTTAAATATACAGTAATTTTTAATTAAATAAATTTCCTGAAATAATTTAATTAAAAATTATTGCATAAATTGCTAAAAAAATTGCCTAAAATACATTTTTGTTAATTCTATTTCATACTTTTTGTGTTTTAAATTATTTAAAAATCGTTTGCTAGTATGATAAATAATTCTAATCCATTGGCATCACACATAAAACTTGGATTATATTTTTACATTTAGTATTATATTTTAAAAATAAAACTAAACTAAATCTATGTTGTACATAATTTTCATAATAATAATATAATAATTATTTTTAATTTAAATATACAATAATTTTTAATTAAATAAATTTCCTGAAATAATTTAATTAAAAATTATTGTATAAATTGCTAAATCAAATTGCCTAAAATACATTTTTGTTAATTCTATTTCATACTTTTTGTGTTTTAAATTATTTAAAAATCGTCAGCTAGCATGATAAATAATTCTAATCCATTGGCATCACACATAACTTGGATTATATTATTACAATTAGTATTATAATTTAAAAATAAAATAAGACAAATTTATTGTGTTTATAATTCTCGTAATATATATTCTATTAGAATAATCAGTAATAAAAATGATATTAAAGTAGAAGATAGAACATTGTACGCTAATGATAGAACTATTTAATGTACCAAAAAATATGATAAACATAATCGAATGAACTGATCGACGAATTTTGTGGCATTATTATCTGAATGAAATACACTTATAACTAATAATGTTCTATAATAAATACCAAATGAATAAGATTTTATTCCATGCAATTTAAATAAACTGGAGCGCCTCCCTATAATTCAATAGTCTATTCATTATTAGGAATGGAAAGAGATGTACCGATTTTTATTTTTATCTCTATTTGGGAAAAGGTTGAAGTATTAAGTCGCGGGCGATAACCACTTCCATTAGATTCGCGAACGCTTTTCGATTCGATTAAGAATATCAATCTGGAAGCCCCATTGGAAATTGGAGTCACGTGTGGATTTAATTAGAATACAAAGCGGGGCCCTATTCCTTTGGGGAATACAATGGGATATGGACCGGAATTTTAGTGGCTTCTTTAAATATGGCAGCCTCTGGATGGAAGGGGAAGTCTGTTTGGAATGTAGATTTATTGAGTGGCATAATTCTTATTAGTTCTTTACAATGAGGAATGTTGTGGGTGTTGTATGTAGATGCAGGAAAACTATGCAGTTGTCTTTGAAGTTATGCTTTGATGGAATTTTGCAAAATTATTGAAGCAGTTATAAATTTTATTTCATTTCATAATCTATAAAGAGGTGGATAGTTGAGGATAGCTTAAAAACTATGACTTTTAGAAGTTAAATTAGTTAGTTAGTTAGAAAGTAAGGGAAGTCTGTTTGAATGCATATTTATTGAATGGTATAATTCCTATTAGTTCTTCACAATGAGGAATGCTGTGAATGTTTTACGTAAATGCAGGAAAATTGTGTAGTGTCTTTAGAATTGTGTTTTGATGGAATTTCGCAAAATTATTCAGTCAGTTATAAATTTTATTTTTAGTTTTTTTTTTATGATCTATAAATGGAGGGATGTTTTAGGGTTTAAAAACTATGACGTTTAGAACTTAAATTAGTTAGTTAGCTAGTTAGTAAGAGAAGTCTGTTTGGAATGTAGATTTATTGAATGGCGTAATTCTTATAAGTTCTTTACAATGAGAAATTGTGTGGGTGTTGTATGTAGATGCAGGAAAACTGTTCAGTTGTCTTTGGAATTATGTTTTGATGGAATTTTGCAAAATTATTGAGTCAGTTATAAATTTTATTTCATTTCATTATCTATAAAGGATGGATAGTTTCAGGATAGTTTAAAAACTATATCATTAGCACTTTACTACAGGTTTTGTATGATAGCTGTAGTTTTAAAATTTATCTTATTTTTAAACATATCCTTCACTTGTGTGGGCTTTTATTTGCACTCTGCTTGTACTCATGCTATTTGCTTGAGCCAGTTTAGAAAAATAAGAATTTTAATGTTTTTTAAAGTTTTATTATTATTATTTATTTATTGTGTATTAAGCTTAAATTCATTCCTTAGGCCAAACAATTCTTTAGCATCTGCATTGATTGGTATTTGCTACTTGTGCATTTGTTATTTATGTATTTAATTACTGAAAAATAAGTCTAATGAATTATTACTTGTACATATTTTCAATGTGGGCCTGAATGGTCGAGTGGCTAGCGCTCTGGCGCTCGGTACCACAGGTTTCGGGTTCGAGTCCCGGCGGTGCCATGGATGTTTGTAGTGGTTCGGAATCCACTTTAAACCGTAGGTCCCGGTCCTAACAGGATCGTTGAGCGTTGCGGGGGCATTGTTACTCCGCGTCCGTGGCTTATCTTCAAGTGACACGCGCCCCCTGTCTAATGCAAAGTGAGTACGTCCGTGCAGCGCTTGCCTTAAGGCATCCAAGACCAAGCTGTCTAAGTGTTTGCCAGCTGCATTAGAACAAAAAAATATATATATATTTCAAATGTATTAAGATTAATTTATTAATTAAATACGCCTTAGCATATGCGTTGAATGTATTATAATTTATTATTTTATGTTTAATTACTAGAAAGTGTTTAATTATTAATTTTCTGAAACTGGACTTTCATTATATCTGTATGTAGAGGGGAAAAAAAGCAAAATTCATTGGTACTGTGTAACGTTTAATAAACACATTCAGGAAGAATTGCCGTTTGCTATTTCTTGACATTTTGCTATTTCTTGTTGCTAGTTGCTTACAAAAAAAGAATAAAATTGTTAAAATAAATCATGTAAATCCTTCTTAATAAAAATAATTTGTATTTATTAAAATAATCTATTTTTATTTGTGTAAGAATAGTTATCTGGCAATAATTCGGGGATTTATTATTACATACATACTGGTCACGGCACTTGCTTTTTGTGGAGCCTGATGGCCGATTGGCTAGCGCTCTGGCGCTTGGGTACCACAGTTATCGGGTTCGAGTCCCGGCGTTGCCATGGGTGCTTGTAGGGGTTCGGAATCCACTTTAAACCGTAGGTCCCGGTCCTAATAAGAGCATTGCGGGGGCATTGTTACTCCGCGTCCTTGGCTTATCTTCAAGTGACACGCGCCCCCTGGGTAGTGCAAAATGAGTAACGTTGGTGCAGCCCTTATGGCATAAAAAGATCACGGTATATTTGCCCAGCTGCATTAGAAAAAAAACCCTGTTACATACAATTTTAATAGGTTTTTTTAGGATGTTCACTGGATTATTTTAAACTTTTTTTTTCTAATACAGCTGGAAAATACTTAGACAGTTGTCTTTTATGCCATAAGCAAGGGCTACACCGACGTTACTCACTGAGCACTACCTAGGGGATGCGTGTAGCTTGACGATAAGCTACAGACGCGGAGTAACAATGCCCCCGCAACGCTCTACGATCCTATCAGACCAGGACCTACGGTTTAAAGTGGATTCCGAACGACTACAAACATCCATGGCACCGCCGGGACTCTAACCTGAAACCTGTGGTACCGAGCGCTAGACACTCGGCCCCAGTATTATTTTAAAACTAGTTTTCATAAAAATATGTTATTCTTTCATATTAAATAACAGGAAAAAATATATTTAATAATGGATATCGTAGACATACAGTGATTCTGAATAGGCATAATATTTTCTTTTCGATATGTCCGCTTCCCGTCTCTAGTGTTATGGCAACCTCCTATGAGACGCGCTCTACAGGTTGATAATAGCTTATATATATATATATATCATCATCATCATCGGCTCAACAGCCCCACAGTGGATCAAGGCTTTCTGCCTCTTGGCGGATTTCGTGACGAGAAATGTTTTTCTTTTTACGGGGAAGGGTTGTCAGCCCTATACCAACGCTCTACAGTCATATTAGACCGGGACCTACGGTTTGAAGGAACCACTACAAACATCCATGACACCACCCGGAATCGAACCCGAAACCTGTGGTGCCGAGCGCCAAAGCGCCAGCAACTCTGATCATCAGGCCCCATATATATATAGAAAGATAATAAATAATAAATGATTGATAGATTTGATATATATATAGATAGATAGATTTGATTTGATGTATATATATATATATAGAGAGAGAGAGAGAGAGTGAGATAGATAGATTGGATTTGTTATATATATATATATATATCAAAATAAGTTATTTGGCCTAAAATTTCACATGCACTATTGGCTTAGAAATTAATCATCTAAATGTAAGCCACCTACCGAATATATTTCATAATCTCTCTTGTAATCCAGTAACTCTCTTTCGTAAAATGACTGCTCGTGATATTTGAATTGCAACTGATAAGAGTTAGAAATTAATGCAATAGGCTTATGACATGCTAATGCGGAAAGCGTTACCTGAGGTTATCGTAATGCTTATGATGAATGAGAAGTCCTCTAACTCTCGTGATAAAACTGTATAAAATTATGAGCTTTCGATCAATGCTTCTAATACTATTTCAGGCACCTGGTAGAAAATTCATTCCAATGATTCTCTGAATTTGAAGGGCTAATAATGCAACCATTTTTCGTATTTCACTTCAAAACATAAAGGGACCTGATGGCCGAGTGATTAGCGTTCTGGCGCTTGATGCCACAGGTTTCGGGTTCGAGTCCCGTGATGGCATGGATGTTTCTAGTGCACCAGATTCCAATTTAAACAGTGGGCCCCGGTCTAATATGACTGTAGAGCGTTGAGGGAGGTAGTGTTTATCGCGTCCGTAGTATACTATATCTTCAAGCCACACGTGCCCCCTGAGTAGCGCTAAATGAGTAACAGCGTTCGTCGGCGCAGCCCAATTTGGGCTGCTCACGAGGACATGGTCAATACGTCCCGGTCCATACGACGCATTTAAAAATAAACTTCAAAAGATAATCGAATATCATTAACAATATGCTGAGTTTTTTTTTTTTTTATTTTTCTATTTACATAAAATACAAGTATTTATTAAGAGCACAGGTACACGAAATTATTAATTTTGGAGGAAAAAAATTTCTTTGCATATCAACAATGGAAAGCACTTTTAAAATCAAAGATTGAATGACTATTGAAATTTGCGTTACACAAGAAACTCCGCTTCGTTTATCAACCATCATGGTGGGCCTGAATGGCCAAGTGTGTAGTTCTTTGGCGATCGGTGCTCTAGGTTTTCAGTTCGAAATACTGTGGCATGGATGTTTGTGAGGGGTTCGGAATTCACGTTAAACTCTAGGCCCTGGTCTAATTATCCCAAAGTGCACACAAAATGACCGTACCGAACTAAACCTCCAGCCAAACAGAATTTTTTTCAGCATATATTTATACAGAACATTTCAGCTTGTGTTTATACGGCATTGACACGGAATGTTAAACGGAACACAAATTGACCGTAGAGTGATAAACCAAATCTGTTCTAGAATCTGCCAGTAGGCAGACTGCCACGGTTCAACATGGACTATAGTGCCAGGGAGTTAGTTAGTTACCTACATATATAACATGTGTCGTAACATTTTACTCTGATTTTATTTGAGAAAGTAAAGAGGTGATTGATATTAGAACTATTTGATGCGAAAGTTGAAAAACTAAAGTAAAAAAATTTTGTTGACAAAATTTCAAACGATAAAAGTACTGCAAACGTTACCTCAGATTGCAGCAAACTTTAGATACTCGTATGTAAGCTGTAGAGGTTACTAGCTAATAATTTAAAATAAATAAAATTTGAAACTTTCAATGGCAAATAATGTTTATTCTTATAGCTTTTTTAAAAATTAAATAATCATTAAGATAAAACTATATTTTATAAAATCGTTTTCATTTGTAAAACAGAAACTTTTATACAATAAATTTTTTCATCCCTTTTAGACGGTTTTTAATGGAAATTATTAAGAAATTTATTGTTAAAAGTAATTATTATTAACTAATCAGGAAATTATTCCGAATTAATTTTTAAAATTAATTATTATTATGTAATTATATTGTTTATTAATTATTAAAAATTAATTATCTTAATTCCTCTTATAAAACAATAACTTTTATGGGATACATTTTTTCATGTATTTTAGAACGTTTTGAATGGAAATTATTCCGAAATTTTTTGTTAAAAGTAATTATTATTAATTAATTCGGAATTAATTTTTAAAATTAATTATTATTATATAATTATATTTTATTAGTTATTAATCATTAAAATTAATTATCTTAATTTTTTTTTGTTTGTTTGAAACTCTTTCTGTATTTGAAGCTTCTCATTGTCGTTTGCTATGTATTGCTCTATTCAAAGTAATACCATTTTGGCGAAGAATTTTACAAATGAACTAAACGTTTAGCGTTCTTAAACCAGACTTTTTAAAAGTAATCGACTAAAGTGACAAGGAAATCTTCCTAAACTCGCAAGAAAAGGAAACGGTTGTTTTCTTTTACAAGAACCATAATGATACTCATAAATCCAAAGCTCACTGACACTTTTTCCTTTTGGTGTTTGTTCTTTTTTTTTTTTTTGAGAATGAAATAAATTGTCAAGTTTTTTTTCAAATGGGAGAAAGAAACACTCTTTGTAAATAATTTTTTCAGTTGTTTTAGTGTTGCTTTAAGAAGTAAAATGGAATTCTATTTGCCGTTTTTAAAATGTAGAAATAAATTGCAAAATTGTCAAGTTTGATACATTCGTCATTTTTTTTTTCGTGAGGTTTGTTATTTCGTTAATTTATTTACATTATGTAAACACTGATACTATGTATTCAGTTTTTTTAATTAAAATTATTCTAATGGGAAAAAAAAATAGTTAAATGATCGTTTATTATAACAGCCAAAAAACAATGATACAAAAAAAAGTCTTTAAAATATAATAGGTCAAAATTACTGCACTAATTTTAATATAAAAATTGTAATATTAATTGTATGAAAGTTATTCATACGTGTAAGTTTTTCCTTCAACCTTACTGAATTGATAAGGATAAATATTTGATAAATTTATATTTGTTAAATTAGTCATTCTTTTTTCATGAGGTTTGTCATTTCCTTAATATATTTACATTATGTATACAGCCAACGGCCGTACCATGCTGAATATACCGGTTCTCGTTAGATCACCGAAGTTAAGCATCATTGGGCGCGGTCAGTACTTGGGTGGGTGACCACCTGGGAACACTGCGTGCCGTTGGCAAATTTGGGACCTGAATGGCCGAGTGTCTAGCGCTCTGGCGCTCGGTGCCACAGGTTTCGGGTTAGAATCCCGGCGGTGCCATGGATGTTTGTAGTGGTTCGGAATCCACTTTAAGCCGTAGGTCCCGGTCTTCTATGACTGTAAGAGCGTCACGGAGCAAAAGTCAGGCTTCTACCTACGGGGTGCTCCATCACAACAGAAGCTGCTTCCTTCCCCTTCAATCATGAGTCCATATGGGCTCGTGGGCTTGGCCAGCCAAGTGGGATAAGAAACAACAACAACAACAACAACATTATGTATAAACTGACACACATGTATGTATTCAGCTTTTTTCATTAAAATTATTCTAATTGGCAAAAAAAAGTCGTTAAAGAATCATTTATTATAACAGCCAAAACCAAAAAAAAAGTAATGTCTTTAAAATACAACGGATTTAAGTTACTATACTAATTTTAATATAGAAATTATAATATTAATTATATGAAAACTATGCATGCATATAAGTGTTTTCTCCTGTCTTACTGAATTGCTACGGATAAAATATTTCATAAATTTATATTTTATACATTTATATTTGATAAATTTGTCATTATTTTTTTTCATGAAGTTTGCCATTTCTTTAATTTATTTACATTATGTAAACACTGGAACACATGTATGTATTCAGTTTTTTTTAATTAAAATTATTCTAAATGGAAAAAAAAAATCGTTAAAAAATCATTTATGGCAGCAGCCAAAGAACAATGAAACAAAAGTTTAAAAAATAGTTTTTTTATAGTTTTTAAAAATTAATTATTATTAATTAATTAGATTGTTTATTAATTGTTAATTATTACAAATTAATTAATTATTAACATTAATTATCTTAATTCCTCTTATAAAACAATAACTTTTATGCGATAAATTTTTTCATACTTTTTAGAATGTTTTGAATGAAAATCCTTCCGAAATTTTTTGTTAAAACTAATTATTATTAATTATTTCGGAAATTATTCGGAATTAATTTTTAAAATTAATTATTACTATGTAATTATATTGTTTACTAATTAATTATTAAAGATTAATTAATTATTAAAATTAATTATCTTAATTTTTTTGTTTGTTTGAAACTCTTTCTGTATTTGAAGCTTCTCATTATCGCTTGCTCTGTAACAAATTCCAAGTAACACCATTTTGGCGAAAAATTTTAACAAATGAACTAAACGTAGTGACAAGGAAATCTCCTTAAACTCGCAAGAAAAGAAAACAGTTGTTTTCTTTTACAAGAACCATAATGATACTCATAAATCCAAAGCTCACTGACACTTTTTTCCTTTTGGATTGTTTTTTTCTTTTTGAGAATGAGAGAAATTGTCAAGTTATTTTCAAATGAGAGAAAAAAGACTCTTTGTAAATATTTTTTTCAGTTGTCTTGGTGTTGCTTTAAGAAGTAAAATGGAATTCTGTTTGGTTTTTTCTTAAACAGCAGAAATAAATTGTAAAATTGTCAAGTTTGATAGATTCGTCATACTTTTCACCATTTCGTTAATTTATTTATTTCGTTTTTAATTTAGATTTATTATTTATTTGCATTATTTATTTACACGGAAACATATGTATGTATGTATCCCTTTTTTTTTTTTATTTAAATTATTTTAATTGAAAAAGTTTTAAATCGTCAGCGAATCATTTATTGTAATAGCCAAAAACCAATAAAACAAAAAAATGTCTTTGAAATACAATGGGATTAAGTTACTAGTTCTAATATGGAAATTATAATATTAATTTGTATGAAGTCTTTGAAAGCCTTCCTAGAAGACTTTAGCCCAGTTACACAATAATACTTTATCCTATTACTTCTCAGTCATTCTATAATAAGACCTGTGCCTATATACATAGTATTAACCCAGTGCATGTTAATAGTTAATATTTAATATTAAAATAATTAAAAATAATGAGTTCATAGACCAAAGCGATACATACATATACGGTACGGAAATTTTAAATAACTTAATAAGGTATTCTACACCAATTCGGGGCTCTGTGGCAACGTGCGTGAGCGTTAGGGCGGAGGTTCCATCCGCCGGCAGCTTTGTTGTAAACATTGTTTCAAAAAAGGAGGAGTCTCGAGGGCGTTTGGGATGCTCAGCATCTTGCCTCATGATTCGGACTATTTGGTGGGAGTTGTCCGGGTATTCTCCCATACGATACGCAAATGCGGGATTGTCCCTCCTAAAAGTCCTCCTGTGGGTTCACAGCCCTCCTTCTTTAGCGACACGGAGCCAAGACTTCTACTTCTACCTACGGGTGCTCTATCATTTCTTTCCTTCCATGAGACCACATGGGTTCACGGATTTGTTCTAGAAGTTGCTGTCTACCAAATGGGTTAAGAAATAACAGGTATCCTACATCGTTATATACATTCAATTCAAAACACTATTCAACAAAAATTATTCATTATAAAGCTATCCTCATAATACTAAAATGGTCCTTCTCTTGTTAATGTTGTCGTATCCCTCATGGGAGGAAGGGTGCAGCTTCTGTTCCGATGGAGCACCCGTAAATAGAAGTCTGACTTCTGCTCCGTGACGCTCTTACAGTCATTGACGACCGGAACTTTCGGCTTAAAGTGGATTCCGAACCACTACAAACATCCATGGCACCCGAACTCGAAACCTGTGGCACCGAGCGCCAGAGCACTAGACACTCGGCCATTCAAGCCCTCTGTTGTTAATTTCTTGGATGTATAGTATGTTGTTTTCTGTGTTTCTGTGTTTTTTAACGCATAAAAATATTGCGTTTATAAAAAGTTTATAATCTCAATAATATACCATTACTAAAACGTACAAATAAGGGATGCAAATAAATAATTTGTAACTCTTCTTAGCAGGTATGCTTATATACTTACTCTTAAAAGAAAAATATTCAAAATTTGATACATTTTCATGCAGCGCCAAATTTTTTTTTTAAACACCAAAATTTTATCTGAAGTTCTCGCTAAATTTTAAATCGAAAATCCTTTAATTCTCGAAAATCCTTTATATTAATAAATAAAGGATTTCTATTAACGGGCGCATTTAATACACACTACTTTATGGAAATTCATTACCATACGTCAGACATCTCCCTGATTTCGTCGTAACCCTAAAAGCACTACCCAAATGAAGCAAAATCCCCAGACAACCCCCGAAGGAAAAAAAAAGGGGATATTATCCTAATTGAAACACCCTCAGTTACAGGAGAACTCGCCTGTCAACCGCGTAGTCAAAACAATGTCAACCAGCACTCCCCCGCTTAAAATGCAGGCGGCGTGTTCGAAACACTACCGTCCGAGACGTGAGCAGCCTCGCAGATGAAGCCCGCTCTGTGAAGTCATTTCCAGTGAAGCTTTTTTGAATACCACCTCGTCCTGTCTTGTCCTGTCCCTGGTCAGGATCCAAGGAAGAAATAAAGTGATTGAAAAACGAAGTTCGTTTCGTATTCATTTTTTGGCAAAGAAAGTGTTCTTTTGAGGTTTGATTTATTGGGTTTGTGTGGTATACGTAAAACACGAGGAATTTAAATGATTGGGAATCTCACAGAATGGATGCATTTTATTAAGTGTAAGTATCAGTAAATATCAGTGTAGTTCAGAGCTCATACGTTTTCTTTAAATGTTCCGTGTCAATGCCATATAAACACAAACTGAAATGTTCCGTATAAACACAAGCTGAAAAAAACTCCGTTTGTTTCATTTATATTTATATACTTTTTGTATTTTATTTTTAGTGTGCGTTTAGCATCATTATTATTACATCATCTATGTAACAATAATAGTAAACACAATAATAATAACTCATTATGTTTAAATTTTTCACTCCAAAAAATGTCTATAATGAGTCTAAATCTCATATGGGGATATATAATTTTATAGGCGGGCCCGCGGTGTTATGATTCATTTACAAAGTGGCCCACAAGATCATTTGGATTGACCATCCCTGTTCTAGATGTTGCTGTCTACCAAATAGGATAAGAAAAACAGATATCCTACATCATTAGATACATTTAATCTGAATTCAATATAGTATTCAGCAAAAAATTATTCATTATAAAGCTACCTCCATAGCATTAAAGTTGTCTTTCTTTTGTTAATTTCTTTGATATAAGCTTTTATACCTCCCTTGGCTTCTATATTTTTAGCGCATAAAAATATTACGCATAATCTCAATATTATTCTCTATTTATGTGTAGCCATTTCTTATATTATGCACTTAAGTTTATATACATACACATACATGAAAAAAATTTAAAATTTGATACATTTTCATACAGTACCAAATTTAAAATAAAAAAAGAACGAAAATTTTATCTGGAGTTCTCAATAAATGTTCCGTTAAATAAAAGGGTTTTCATTAACGGGCGCATTTAATACGCACTACTTTATGGAAATTCATTACCATACGTCAGACATCTCCCTGATTTCGTAGTAACCCTAAAAGCACTGCCCAAATGAAGCAAAATCCCCAGACAACCCCCGAAGGAAAAAAAAAGGGGATATTATCCTAATTGAAACACCCTCAGTTACAGGAGAACTCGCCTGTCAACCGCGTAGTCAAAACAATGTCAACCAGCACTGCCCCGCTTAAAATGCAGGCGGCGTGCTCGAAACACTACCGTCGGGAGACGTGCATAGACTCGCAGATGCGCGGTGAAGTCATTTCCAGTGAAGCCTTTTTGAATACCACCTCGTCCTGTCTTGCCCTGTTCCTGGTTAGGAGCCAAGAAAGAAGTCGCGACGGTTTGGGAAGAAAATAAAGTGATTGAAAAATAGAATAAAATTCGTTTCTGTATTCATTTTTTGGCAAAGAAAGTGTTCTTTTGCAGTTTGATTTATTGGATTTTGTATGGTTAATGTACTATAAAACGTGCGGAATTTAAATGATTGGGAATTTCACAAAGTGATTTCTTTACTTAAGTGTAAGTGTTAGTAAATATCAGCTTAGTTCAGTAGTTCAGTTTTTGGACGTGAGCTTCGTCGGTTAAGGTTGGTGGTCGACCAGAGGGCTCTTCGTCTTCAACGCGTTCTCTGCTTTCTTTGAACTGTTTATACCACTTGTAAACATTTCTCTCCGATATATGAATGCTCACCGAGTGCCTTCTGCAGCATTCTATACGTTTACGCAAACGAAATTTAATGCAAGTTCTTTGCTCAATGAATTCAGACATTTCAAAAATCGCCGGATTCAGTTTTAGCGTCTCACAAAGCCAAGCGTAACTCAAACACTAATGAATATTTCGACGTCAAATTTCACACAGATGTCAAGGACAGTTCCAGCAACCTAAAAAAGAAAAGAAAATTGAAATTCCTTAAGCCCTGGGAATTTTGAATAGAAAATTGGTCTTACTTTTTAAACACAATAGTACATGAAAAATATTTAAAATTTGATACATTTTCCTGCAGTACCAAAATTTATTTTAAAAAAAAAAAAAATTTTATCTGAATTTCTCAATAAATTTTCTGTTAAATTAAAGGATTTCTATTAATGGACGCATTTAATACGCGCTACTTTATGGAAATTCATTACCATACGTCAGACATCTCCCTGATTTCGTCACAACCTTAAAAGCACTACACAAATGAAGCAAAATCCCCAGACAACCCCCTATCCGGCCAAAGAAGGAAAAAAAGAGGGATATTATCCTAATTGAAACACCCTCAGTTACAGGAGAACTCGCCTGTCAACCGCGTAGTCAAAACAATGTCAACCAGCACTCCCCCGCTTAAATGCAGGCGGCGTGCTCGAAACACTACCGTCGGGAGACGTGCATAGCCTCGCAGATGCGCGCTGAAGTCATTTCCAGTGAAGATTTTTTGAATAACACCTCGTCCTGTCTTGTCCCGTCCCTGGTCAGGATCCAGGAAAGAAGTCGATTTTTGCTTTTTGGGAAGAGATAAAGTGATTGAAAAATACAATGAAGTTCGTTGCGTATTCACTTTTTTTTTTTTTTTTTTTGGCAAAGAAAGTGTTCTTTTGAGGTTTGATTTATTGGATTTTGTATGGTGAATGTAAGACGTGCTCATTTTAAATGATTGGGAATGCCACAAAGTGGATTTATTTAGTGAAGTGTAAGTATCAGTAAATATCAGCGTAGTTCAGTGCTGATTTTTTGCTCCGTGTCAATGCCATGGATAGATAGGATAAATAGGAGCCTGATGGCGAGTGGCTAGAGCTCTGGCGTTTGGTACCATATGTTACGGGTTCGAGTCTCGGCAGCACGATGGATGTTTGTAGTGGTTTGGAATCCACTTTAAACCGTAGGTCCTAGTCTAATAAGATCATAAAGCGTTTTGGTGGTAGTGTTACTCGCTTTCTTAGCATGTCTTCAAGCTACTTGTGCCCCCGGGGTAGTACTAAATGAGTAACAGCGTTCGTCAGTGCAGCCCACACAACATGCCTTATTCACGGCTACTTTGTATTAGGCTGCTCACAGGGAAATGGTCAATATGACCCAGTCCTTGACTTAATTTTTAAAAAAATATGAACACAAGCTTAAAAGTACTTCCGCTTGGCTGGAGGAGATAGAAAAGGGAGTGCGAACGTTTACACATTCTACCCTTTGCGACCTATGGAAATGGTTCCAAATCTTGATGGTTAAACGTAACTGAAAAGGGATCTTTTTCGAGAAAGGTGGAATGGCATTCATTCACACCTTCTATTCTACGCCGTGCCGGCCAGTCAAGATTTGCCATCTCCTCATAGCTTCTGCCGTGGTGGGCATCGTCAAGTGCACCGCAAGATGTGAGGTGGTCTGCAAATCTACGTTATAACAGCAAAGTGGGCAGATTGGAAAGTCAGTGACCCCAGTGCGGCTGAGATGCTCTTGTAGGTAGTCACGTCCCGTAGCCATTCAGAAGGTGGCATTCACGACTCTCGTAGTGAGATCCTTCGGTATGTTGAGGTTCTCCCACTTTTTACCCTTGGCGGCCCGCTTTGGTCACAGTTCTGTAAATGGTTCTGCAGCTGGCCCTGTAGATGAGAGGGCGATCTGGCTGGTTCGTATTACATTCTTGCTTGGCTAGAGCGTCTGCCTTTGCGTTTCCTTGCACATCGCAGTGGCCTAGGGCCCATTGCAGCGCGATCTGGCATTTTTTTTTTTTTTTAAGTATACGTTGTTTTCAGGCACTCTGCCACCTCTAACCCTTCTTGAATGTTGGGTGAACATAATGTATATTGCGGAATCTGCCCTAAATCTGCTGTTATAGTGGCAAGTGATCTCAAATTAAACCCACCAGCAACACATTCTTGGTGTTCAGGGGATTTTGGTTTGGCTCATACATATCAGAATCCACAAAAAATAAGTTTTCGGGGGCGTTGTTATATCTGTATTGAACGCCACTGAATATATTTTGAAGTTAGCATACCAAATTGTTTCTGAGTAGTTAAACGTTAAGAGTTAGAGCATAAAAGAGGTGAAGGCTCAAATCCAGTTGTAGTTATAAGCAGCTTTCAGACTTTTGAACTTTTACTCATTTTATCTTCAATGAAAATTAAACATCTGTTTAAAATGATCAAAATATAAGATTTCAACACATAATTGATCAGCATTCGTAGATCAATTATATGATCATTAATCACCCTATAAAATTTGTCAAAAATCAGTGTAAGATTTGAACAATGTATAAAATTGGTCAAAAATCAGTGTAAGATTTGAACAATATATAAAATTGGTCAAAAATCAGTGTAAGATTTGAACAATGTATAAAATTACACATCAAAAATCAGTGTTTCAATATATTGTATACTAATTTTAATGGATATCGTTTGAATGGTATATAAGATGAAATGCTGCTGCAGACCCTCTGGTGGAAAGTTACAATAAAGTGGTCAAAACCTATTTTCACTCGAATACATATTGAACAATGTTCCTACGATTGGTTAAAAATAGAAATTAATATACCGAGCACTATCTGAACAATTACAAAAGGGAATAGCATAAAATTCTCCATGTTTAAACACACACGAAAACTTCATGAAAATCGGTCAAAAATTGTTTAGAGAGTTCAAAAAATCACAAGTACAGAAGATTTTGATACAATGTATAAAGATTGGTCAAAATATCAGTATAATGATTGATCATTGTATAAGTATTTGCAAATCGTCTTTATGAAAAAAAAACTTGATATCAAGCAGATTTTTCTTTAATATTCTTTGATGTTAACTATTGTAATTTGCATTTGAAATACAAATCAGATGATAAGTTCAAGGTATTGACTGGACCCACCAAAGACGTCTGGAATAACAAATCAGATGAAAAAACACATCTTTGAAATACTCTTTAAATCTTAAAAATAAATCTCTATTGATTCTTCAATTAAATTCTACTATATATTATGCAATTCAATATCCAATAAATTCAAAATTCAATAATCATTTCATATTCTCATCATCCAATAGTATATCAAATTTACAAAGTTACCTTTCTATCTGTATTTCGATAGTGTAAGCTATGGAATTTAAAAAGGAGTTCATGTTAATATATTTTTATATATGGATCCTGATTTACTCATGGATAATTTTTTTCTCCCGTGCTAATTTGTAATCAGCTCACTTTATTTTTAGACTGCATAAGCACACGCAAATTTTCTGGAGCGGCACTTTTAGAATAATTAATTAGTTCATGCAGCGAGAAGAATTTGCAATGGAATGATAAATTAGGATTATGATTATTAATTATGATAATTAATGATCAGAGATGGATTCATAAGAGAAGTCATGTGAATTATTCATTAAACCAACGCAATACTACATAAAACAATCCCATTTTCTAGTCCTTTATAATCATTCGTTATTCTAAAACGTATCAATATCTTTTGAGCAAAACTAATTAAGAGATATATGTTCGCTCCTATTTTCATCATACTAATTACACAAATTGTGAATAACATGCATTTTGTAAATGTCCTAAGACAACAGTAAGTGATCCACACGATTTTTTCGTTGCTGTTGCTTATTTGTTTGGTATTATTAGAGAGTTTTTGCATAACTTTTTTTTTTATCGTCCGATGTTTTTTTTCTTCCTAGCGCGCATGCTCATAGGAATATCTCAGTTGTGCAGTGTTACAGATACGCATGTGAAATAAGTAAATGTTTCCCATGAGCATGCGTGCTAGGAAGAAAAAAGTATCGGACGATAAAAAAACGTTATGTAAAAACTCTCTATTTTTTTCATGTATAACACCATAAGGAGCCATGTCTCTTAAAGAAATCCTTTTAATTAAATTTAAAATCTCCAAGGTGCACAGCGGATGACATTTAAATTCTATATATCTGTCTTAGTAGTGAATGACATCAAATCAAATACAAGCATTAGCACAGAAACACAACACACACACTCATATATATATATATATGTGTGTGTGTATGGTGTTCAGAGATTAATCGGGTACCCGATTTCGATAAATAAAGGACTTTATCAAAATAAAGTAAATTTACCATGGAATTATTATTATTATTATTTTGTGACTTAGAAATAAAATACATTATCGAGATAAAGTATATTTCCCATGTGATTATTATTTTTTTTTCTTGAAACTTGCGAGATAAACAAAAGCTGTTATCAAAACAAAATTCAATGCATCATAATTTTAAAAATGGTATTTTTAAAGAAAATACCATTAAATATAACAGAATTTCTATTTTCTTTTTAACGTATAATTTATTAAAAGCAGAACGGTTGGTATTACGTATACTCTATTTATTACATTTTACTTTTTCGATATACCTAACTTGAGATGCATTATTTTTTCTATATGTCTAACTTGATTTGCTGGATACGACAGCTAATCAATTATCCTTTAATTAGTGCATATAGTACCCACACGACATATGTTGTTATGTCTCGTAATATCGTTCAAAGAACTGTGGTCTATCCTGAAATTCACGTAGTATATTTACAATATACAATGCCTTCTCGTGCCAGATATCCCAGTCTTGTAGTCCCATTTAGTTCCACTTTCCATATAAGCATGGGATCTGACATTGCATAACAAATATCTGACACTTTATGATGCTGTGTGAGAAGAACATATATAAATTTATAAATTTTGAGTTTGGGTGATTTGTTGTCGCTTACATCTCTTAACTCATCAGATGCCTTCCAATTAATGTAATAAAATCGAATATCTCTTGGACTTTAAATAGATCTTCAATCGAAATTTATTAAATTTTATTATTATAGTGGAAATTAGTCAAAATATTTTATTTCTATCGCTTTAAGTTACTTTTACATAATGTAATAATGTGTAGAATTATTCTTATTACAAATAGAGGATGCTTTATATGTAATAGACGAATGGGAATTAGCATAATTATTGATTTCAGTTCGAGATAAGTAAATTAATAAAAATATTTACACATAAGCCATTAAGAATCAAAGCCTTTAGCAAGCAGAAAGAAATAACAAATCTTTTCTCATTTTGAAACATCAATATTTACAACTCTCCCCTTTAATCAATATTTCGCAAATCTGGCACTTGTGCCACAAAGCGTAAACAAACCAAATCAAACCAATCAATCAATATTTTACACTCTAAATAACTGAACAGAATGAAATAAATATTTGCATTAAACTCTGAAATACACGAAAAATAGATATTTTATTTAATTAAGGTATCATTCCTAAATATTTATTGCAAATAATGTTAATCAAATTGTAAACGCCAAGCCAATTAAAAGTAAAAGCCTACGGTAATGCTTGTATAATGCTACTTAATACAGTACGGTTGTATTAGCTAAGCCAAGTAAAAGCCAATCAAGAAATCAAATTGTAAAAGCCTGCAAATATTTTTACAATATCCTTTCTTCGTTAGTCTAAATATTTATTTTTAAAGGCCTAAATCTGTTTTCAATTCAAAACATAAATTACATTATGTTACAAGAGTCAGGTAAAATCATTTCATGAACTTTGAAATTTGTCTTTTTCCACTTATAAGCAGAATCTGCTCTGCAGTGTTTTGATCCTAAACCTAAAAAGCTGGTCCGTTGAAGCTATTTTTGTTGTCTTAAAGATATTAGTCGCTACAGCAACACTAAACTGTCGTATCAAAGCTTCCAAAACAAGAAACCTCATTTCTTGGTGAAAAAAACTCAATTACTTCCACAAATACTACTTACTAACACAATAACTTTTCATCTTCTTTTTTTATCCATTAACTTACAGAAACGCTCTATTAAACAGGAAATGTTCCATCTTCCGCAAAAGACAGCGGAACGGAAACCAGCGAAAGATACAAGAACTCGTTGCCACAAAATAAAGAAGAAGTGGTAGAATGAAATAAGATGAAAAAAAAGGGTGGGTGGGAAGGAAATATTCCCCGGGTAAAAGACAACTGATAAAAGCAGCAAGCTTCGAACAGAGCAAATGCTTTTATCGTCTCACAGTCACAGAAACGTGCTTTGCTTTCCAACGAGCCCCTCTGCTGCCAACACAACAGAAACACGACTTGCTTTCTCTGCCATCGTGTTATGGGAGCTCAGGGACACACCAGTCAAGTGCCCTCCTGTTTAAATAATGCTTATCTCTCGCTTTTCCCTCTGCAAATTGGCTAAATTATGTTCCTGCATCAGTTTTCACAGCCTGTGAGTCTGTAAGCATGCCCACAGTTTAGTTTGGGAGGAAGATGAAATAAAAAGCCATTTTGGAGTCAAGGCATTTTAAAACGACTTTTTGTTAGGAATGCTATGGAGGAAACGACTTTTTGGTAGGAAAGTGTTGTTTTAACTGTTGGTATTCGCTTCCATGCATATGGAATGAAGGTAAATATCCCATTCAGACAATTTCATCGGGGATTTTTATAGTATGAAAATGTAAGCAATATCCAGTTCTTGTTATGGCAAATTCAAAAAATACAAAATGCTTATTTTGTTTAAAATTCAGATGAAACTTGTGATGTCATTATTTAAAAAAGAAATTTTTCTGCCTTTATATTCTAACAAAAAATTGCAAATAAACAAGATAACAGCTTTAAATTTCAAACCTTTTATATTGTGTTTCTCTATTTCTTTTACATTCTTTCTGTACAGATGTTCTAAATGAAAGATAGTTATTCTAAATTGCAACAAGACGGTTTTACAATCAATATTTTAATGGTTTGCTCTAAAAATTGTTTGTTATACATAAAATTGAAACTGTTATTTGAAAATTTATGTTCCTGCAAGATATATTTCAAAAATTAAATTGTATAACAATAGTCTCAATTCGAAAAAAAATTAAATAAATTATAAAACAAGTGTCTCAATATTTAAAATAAGTTAAATTATATAACAAGAGTCAGGTAAAGACGCTTCATGACCTTTGATACTTTTCACCTTGAACTTATAAGCTGAATCTGGACTGCAGTGTTTGGATCCTAAATCTAAAAAAGGTGGACCGTGGAAGCTATTTTTGTTGTCATAAAGATAATAGTCGCTACAGCAACATTAAACTGTCTTATCAAAGTTTCCAAAAATAAGAAACCTCATTTCTTGGTGATAAAAACTCAATTACTTCCACAAATACCACTTACTAACACAATAACTTTTCATCTTCCTTTTTTAATCCATTAACTTACATAAACGCTCTGTTAAACAGGAAATGTTCCATCTTCCGCAAAAGACAACGGAACGGAAACTGACGAAAGATACAAGACCTCCTTCGCCACAAAATAAAGAAGAAGTGGTAGAATGAAATAGAATGAAAAAAAAAGGGTGGGTGGAAAGAAAATATTCCCCGAGTAAAACACAACTGATAAAAGCAGCAGAAGCTTCGAACAGAGCAAATGCTTTTATCGTCTCACAGTCACAGAAACGTGCTTTGCTTTCCAACGAGCCCCTCTGCTGCGAACACAACAGAAACACGACTTGCTTTCTGCGCCATCGTGTTATGGGAGCTCAGGGACACACCAGTCAAGTGCCCTCCTGTTTAAATAATGCTTATCTCTCGCTTTTCCCTCTGCAAATTGGCTAAATTATGTTCCTGCATCAGTTTTCACAGCCTGTGAGTCTGTAAGCATGCCCAAAGTTTATTTTGGGAGGAAGATGAAATAAAAAGAAATTTTGGAGTCAAGGCATTTTACAATTTTGTGTATGAATGGAGTAAAGAAAGTGGTATTTTAAATGTTGCCGTTTGCTTCCATGCATAAGGAATGAAGGTAAATATCCCATTCAGGCAATTTCATCGAGGATTTTCATAATATGGAAATGTGGACATGTAAGCAATATCCGGTTCTTGTTATGGCAAATTCAAAAAAGGAACTTTATGTTGCCTTCTTGTTATGGCAATGTAAATTGGTTGCCTTGTTTAAAATTCAGATGAAACTTGTGATGTTCTTATTTAAAAAAGGAAAGTTTTGCCTTTATATTCCAACAACGAATTGCAAATAAACAAGATTACAGTTTTAAATTTCAAACATGTATATTGTGTTTCTCTATTTCTTTTGCATTCTTTCTGTACAGATGTTCTAAATGGAAGATAGTTATTCTAAATTGCAACAAGATGCTTTTAGAATTAATATTTTAAGGGTTTGTTTTAATATTGAAAATCATGAAATTGAAACTGTTATTTTAAAATTTATTTTTGCCTAGACACAATGTAGGTTGGATGATTTTTTTTATGGTCTCATCTACCGAGAACATTTATGAATCCATTTAGAACTTACCAAGTCTTTTTTTTTCTTATTCCACTTGGTAAATAGCAACATCTAGACCAAATCCAAGAACCCGTGTGGTCTCATGAAAGGTAGGAAGGGGAGGGCAGCTTCTGTTGCGATGGAGTACCTGTAGGTAAAAATCTGATTTGGCTCCATGACGTTGAAGAAGCAGAGCAGTGCCTTCCGGGAGGACTTTCAGGAATAATTATGGATTTTCAGGAATTCTTGATATGGCAATGTAACTTGCTTGCCTTGTCTAAAATTCAAATGAAAGTTATGATGTCCTTCCTTCTTCGCAAACTAAATTGTGACCATGCTAACCATTAAAATATTAATTGTGAAAGAACCTTTTTACAACTTAGAATAACTGTCTTCCATTGAGAACTTCTGTACAGAAGGTAAAGAAATAAACAAAATATGCAGTTTTGAAATAAAAACTATAATCTTATTTATTTGCAATTTATTTTCAGAATATAAAGACAAATATTTGAAACAAATTTACACCATTTTGGAAATTTACAAGAAAAAAATTAAATAATGACATACAGGTTTCATCTGAATTTCAAACAAAGCAAGCAATTTACATTTCTTTTTGAATTTGCCGTAACAAGAACAGGATATTGCCTACATTTTCTTACTGTAAAAATTCCCAATGAAATTGTCTGAATGGGATATTTACATTCATTCCATATGCATGGAAGCAAACACCAACATTTAAGACACCACTTTCTTTACTCCATTCTTATACAAAATTGTAAAATGCCTTGACTCCAAAATGGCTTTTTATTTCATCTTCCCCCAAACAAAACTGGGGGCATGCTTACAGACTCACAAGGCTGTGAAAACTGATGCAGGAACATAATTTAGCCAATTTGCTGAGGGAAATGCGAGAGAGAAGCATTATTTAAACAGGAGATCACTTGACTGGTGTGTCCCTGAGCTCCCATAACACGATGGCAGAGAAAGCAAGTAGTGTTTCTGTTGTGTTCGCAGCAGAGGGGCTCGTTGGAAAGCAAAGCACGTTTCTGTGACTGTGAGACGATAAAAGCATTTGCTCTGTTCGAAGCTTCTGCTGCTTTTATCAGTTGTGTTTTACTCGGGGAATATTTCCTTCCCACCCACCCTTTTTTCCGTTCTATTTCATCCTACCACTTCTTCTTCTTTATTTTGTGGCAGTGGAGGTTCTTGTATCTTTCGCCAGTTTCCGTTCCGCTGTCTTTTGCGGAAGATGGAACATTTCCTGTTTAACAGAGCGTTTCTGTAAGTTAATGGATAAAAAAAAGATGATGAAAAGTTATTGTGTTAGTAAGTAGTATTTGTGGGAGTAATTGAGTTTTTTTCCTCCAAGAAATGAGGTTTCTGTTTTTAGAAGTTTTGATAAGACAGTTTAATGTTGCTGTAGCGGCTAATATCTTTAAGACAACAAAAATAGCTTCGACAGACCACCTTTTTTAGATTTAGGATCCAAAAACTGCAGCGTAGATTTTGCTTATAAGTACAAGGAGAAAAGTTTCAAAGTTCATGAAACGACATTACATGACTCTTGTTATATAATTTAATTTAATTTTTTTCTAGTATTGAGAGTCTTTTTATATAATTTAATTAATTTTTTTATTTAAACAAGGCAAGCAATTTGCATTCCTTTTTGAATTCGCTATAACAAGAACCGGATATTGCTTACATTTTGATACTATAAAAATCCCCCGATGAAACGGTCTGAATGAGATATTTGCTTTCATTCAGATCTAAAATCGTTTTAAAACGCCTTGACTCCAAAAAAAAAATACTTTTTATTTCATCGTTCTCCGAAACTAAACTGTAGGTATGCTAACCATTAAAATACTAATTGAAACAGCGTCTTTTTACAATTTAGAATAAGTATCTTCCATTGTGAACTTCTGCACAAAATGTTATTTTGTGAAAAGTTATTTTGAATGAAAGAAATAAACCAAATATGCAGATTTGAAATAAAAACACTAATCGTGTTTATTCGCTTTTTAGAAGTTGACACCATTTTGGCGATTTACAAGGAAAAAAAATTAAATAATGACACTACAAGTTTCATCTGAATTTTAAAAAAGGCAACCAATTTACATTACCATAACAAGAAGGCAACAAAAAGTTCCTTTTTTGAATTTGCCATAACAAGAACCGGATATTGCTTACAATTTCACAGTATAAAAATCCCCGATGAAATTGTCTGAATGGGATATTTACCTTCATTCCACATGCATGGAAGCAGACGCCAACCTTTAAAACACCACTTTCTTTACTCCATTCCTACACAAAATTGTAAAATGCCTTGACTCCAAAATGGCTTTTTATTTCATCTTCCTCCCAAACTAAACTGTGGGCATGCTTACAGACTCACAGGCTGTGAAAACTGATGCAGGGACATAATTTAGCCAATTTGTGAAGAGAAAAGCGAGAGAGAGAAGCATTATTTAAACAGGAGGGCACTTGACTGGTGTGTCCCTGAGCTCCCATAACACGATGGCACAGAAAGCAAGTCGTGTTTCTGTTGTGTTCGCAGCAGAGGGGCTCGTTGGAAAGCAAAGCACGTTTCTGTGACTGTGAGACGATAAAAGCATTTGCTCTGTTCGAAGCTTCTGCTGCTTTTATCAGTTGTGTTTTACTCGGGGAATATTTCCTTCCCGCCCTTTTTTTTTTCATCTTATTTCATTCTATCACTTCTTTATTTTGTGGCAACGAGTTCTTGTATCTTTCGCTGGTTTCCGTTCCGCTGTCTTTTGCGGAAGATGGAACATTTCCTGTTTAATAGAGCGTTCCTTTAAGTTAATGGATAAAAATAAGATGATGAAAAGTTATTGTGTTAGTAAGCAGTATTTGTGGGAGTAATTGAGTTTTTTCCTCCAAGAAATGAGGTTTGTTATTTTGGAAGCTTTGATAAGACAGTTTAATGTTGCTGGAGCGGCTAATATCTTTAAGACAACAAAAATAGCTTCGACAGACCACCTTTTTTAGATTTAGGATCAAAACACTGCGAAGCAGATTTTGCTACAAGGAGACAAGGAGAAAAATTTCAAAGTTCGTGAAGCGACTTTACCTGAATCTTGCTATATAATATAATTTAATTTTTTTCTAGTATTAAGAGTCTTGTTACATAATTTAATTTATTTTTTTATTTAAACAATGTAAGTAATTTACATTTCTTTTTGAATTTGCTATAACGAGAACCGGATATTGCTTGCATTTTCATAGTATAAAATTCCCCGAAGAAATATTATGAATGGGATATTTACCTCCATTCAGACTTAAACTCGTTTTAAAGTGAATTGACTCCAAAAACTATATTTTATTTCATTTTTCTCCCAAATTAAACTCTGGCCATGATGAACGTTAAAATATTAATTGAAACAGCATCTTTTTACAATTTAGAATAATTTTCTCTCATTGAGAAGTTCTGCACAAAATGTAAAGGAAATGGAGAAACGGAATATGCAGGTTTGAAATAAAAACTGCTATTTTGTTTATTTGCAATTTGTTGTTAGAATATAAAGACAATTTCCTTTTTACAAGATGACACCATTCTGGCAATTTACAAGAAAAAAAATTAAATAATGATATCACAGGTTTCATCTGAATTTTAAGCAAACCAAGCAATTTACATTCCTTTTTGAATTTGCCATAACAAGAACCGGATATTGCTTACATTTTGATACTATGAAAATCTCCGATGAAATTGTCTAAATGGGATATTTACCTTCATTCCATATGCATGGAAGCAAACGACACCATTTGAAACACCACTTTCTTTGCTCCATAACATTCCTACCGAAAAGTCGTTTTATAATAAAATGCCTTGACTCCAAAAACAGTTTTTTATTTCATCTTCTTCCCAAACTAAACTGTGGCCATGCTAACCATTAAAATATAAATTGTGAAAGAGCCTTTTTACAACTTAGAATAACCGTCTTCCATTGAGAACTTCTTCAAAAAATGTAAAGAAATAAACAAAATATGCAGATTTAAAATAAAAAATCGTAATCCTGTTTATTCACAATTTGTTGTTAAAATATAAAGGCAATTTCCTTTTTACAATGTGACGCCATTTTGGCAATTTACAAGAAAAGGAAAAAAGGGAAAAAAAATGAAATAAGGACATCACAAGTTTCATCTGAATTTTAAGCATGGCAACCAATTTACTTTGCCATAACAAGAAGGCAGCAAAAAGTTCCGTCTTGAATTTACCATAACAAGAACAGGACATTGCTTACAATTTCACAGTATAAAAATCCCCGATGAAAGTGTCTGAATGGGATATTTACTTTCATTCCATATGCATGGAAGCAGACGCCAACATTTAAAACACTACTTTCTTTGCTCCATTCCTGAACAAAATTGTAAAATGCCTTGGCTTCAAAATGGCTTTTTATTTCATCTTCCACCCAAACTAAACTGTGTTCATGCTTACAGGCTCACAGGCTGTGAAAACTGATGCAGGAACATAATTTAGTCAATTTGTGAAGAGAAAAGCGAGAGAGAGGAGCATTATTTAAACAGGAGGGCACTTGACTGGTGTGTCCCTGAGCTCCCATAACACGATGGCGGAGAAAGCAAGTCGTGTTTCTGTTGTGTTGGCAGCAGAGGGGCTCGTTGGAAGGCAAAGCACGTTTCTGTGACTGTGAGACGATAAAAGCATTTGCTCTGTTCGAAGCTTCTGCTGCTTTTATCAGTTGTGTTTTACTCGGGGAATATTTCCTTCCCCCCCATACCCTTTTTTTTCATTCTATTTCATCCTACCACTTCTTTATTTTTTGGCAGTGGAGGTTTTGTAACTTTCGCTGGTTTCCGTTCCGCTGTCTTTTGCGGAAGATGGAGCATTTCCTGTTTAACAGAGTGTTTCTATAAGTTAATGGATAAAAAAAAAGACGATGAAAAGTTATTGTGTTAGTAAGTAGTATTTGTGGGAGTAATTGAGTTTTTTTCAACGAGAAATGAGGTTTCTTATTTTGGAAGCTTTGATAAGACAGTTTAACGTTGCTGTAGTGGCTAATATCTTTACGACAACAAAAATAGCTTCGATGGACCACCTTTTTTAGATTTAGGATCAAAACACTGCAGAGCAGATTTTGCTACAAGGAGAAAAATTTCAAAGTTCATGAAGCGACTTTACCTGAATCTTGTTATATAATTTAATTTATTTTTTCTAGTATTGTGATCTTGTTAAATAATTTAATTTATTTTTTTCTAGTATTGAGACTCTTGCTATATAATTTAATTTATTTTTCTTATATTGACTCTTGTTGTATAATTTAATTTATTTTTCTTATATTGACTCTTGTTATATAATTTAATTTATTTTTCTTATATTGACTCTTGTTACATAATTTAATTTATTTTTTAATATTGAGACTCTTGTTATATAATTTAATTTATTTTTTCTAGTATTGTGATCTTGTTAAATGATTTAATTTATTTTTTTCTAGTATTGAGACTCTTGCTATATAATTTAATTTATTTTTCTTATATTGACTCTTGTTATATAATTTAATTTATTTTTCTTATATTGACTCTTGTTATAGAATTTAATTTATTTTTCTTATATTGACTCTTGTTACATAATTTAATTTATTTTTTAATATTGAGACTCTTGTTATATAATTTAATTTATTTTTTCTAGTATTGCGATCTTGTTAAATAATTTAATTTATTTTTTTCTAGTATTGAGACTCTTGCTATATAATTTAATTTATTTTTCTTATATTGACTCTTGTTGTATAATTTAATTTATTTTTCTTATATTGACTCTTGTTATATAATTTAATTTATTTTTCTTATATTGACTCTTGTTACATAATTTAATTTATTTTTTAATATTGAGACTCTTGTTATATAATTTAATATAGAGACTCTTGTTATATAATTTAATTTATTTTTTAATATTGAGACTCTTGTTTTATAATTTAATTTATTTTTTAATATTGAGACTCTTGTTTTATAAATTAATCTCTTTTTCTAGTATTGAGACTCTTGATAAATAATTTGTTTTTTAGTATTGATATTCTTGTTTTATAATTTAATTAATTTTCTATTATTGAGAATCTTGTTGTATAATTTAATTTATTTTTTTTAGAATTGAGGCTTTATTATATAAATTAATTTATTTTTCTAGTATTGAGACACTTGTAATATAATTTAATTTATTTTTATAGTATTGAGACTCTTGTTAAATAATTTAATTTTTTTTTTTTTTTTTTTTTTAGCTTTGAGACTATTGTTATATAATTTAATTTATTTTTTCAGAATATATAACAAGATTCTCAATGAAAATTCAAATGAAAAAATTGTCAAAATTGTGAAAATTGTCAAATTCAGATGAAACTTGTGATGCCATTATTTAATTTTTTTTCTTGTAAATTGTCAGAATGGTGTCAGCTTGTAAAAAGAAAATTGTCTTTATATATTCTAACAACAAAGTGCACATAAACAAGATTGTAGTTCTTATTTCAGACCTGCATATTCCGTTTCTCTATTTCCTTCACATTTTATAGTATACAGAAATTGTCGATGGTTATTTTAAACTGTGAAATGTCTCTTTTAGAATTAATATTTTAATGGTTACATGGCCACAGTTTGGTTTGGGAGAATTATGAAATAAAAAGTCATTTTTGGAGTCAAGGCAAGGTTTTTAAAACGACTTTTTGGTAGGAACTTTATGACTAAAAAAAAAGTGGTATTTTAAATGTTGACTTCGCTCCCATGCATATGGAATGAAGGCAAATATCCCATTCAGACAATTTCATCAGGGATTTTTATTGTATAAAAATTTAAGCAACGTCCGGTTCTTGTTATGGCAAATTCAAAGACGAACTTTTTTTCCCTTCATGTTATGGCAAGGAAAATTGGTTGCCATGTTTAAAATTCAGATGAAACTTGAGATGTCATTATTTGATTTTTTTTTCTTGCAAATTTTCAGAATAGTGTCAGCTTGTAAAAAAGGAAGTTGTCTTTATATTCTAACAACGAATTGCAAATAAACAAGATCATAGTTTGTATTTCAGACTTGTTATATTCTGTTTCTTTATTTCATCTACATTTTGTGTAGAAGTTATGAACGAAAGATAGTTATTTTAAATTGTAAAAAGACGCTTTTTCAATTAACATTTCAATGGTTCGTTTTATATTGATGTTCAAAAAATTGAAAATTTATTTTTGTCTAAACATAATATTAAGTTGGATGATTTTTTTATGGTATCATCTGCTGAGAACGTTTATGAATCAGTTTAGAGATTGCCATGTCCAAGAACCCGTATGGTCTCATGGAAGGAGGGGAAGGGGGAAGGCAGCTTCTGTTGTGATGGGGCACCGTAGATAGAAGTCTGACTTGGTTCCGTGTAGCTGAAGAAGTAGGGTAGTATCTTCTGGGAGGACTTTTAGGAGGAATGACCTGCATTAGCGTATCGTATGGTAGAAAACTCATAAGGCAAGATAGAACGATGGTAAAACGACTCATGAGGCAAGATGCTGAACATTCGAAACGTGTCGAGTGTCCTCTTTATCTGAAACACACCCGTGTCTACAACAAAGCCTCCAGCGGCTTAAGTCTATAAACTTATCTTTAAAATTCTAGAAATTTAAAAACTTGCGTAAAGAGATGAATAAAGAAGATATATAAAATAAGAATTCAAATAATAAATTAAAAGAATTTCAAAATTCTTTGATATTGTTAATTGCAGAGTAGTTTTGTAAATAGAAACTGAACATCGTTACCTATTTTTAATTTACGAAATTCATTCAACAAAATAAATCGAGCTTTTAATCGAAATAAAAATACAACTTAATCAATCGCATGTGTTATCAAATAGAATTCATTCACAAATATCTCCTAAGCTCATCTCTCAGCATAACTTTTGGTAATACGTGAATGCAAACAGTTCTCTTTCATAAACTCTTTTTGTCTAAGATTCAGACGATGTTCGCAGCTGTTCCAGACACCACGACCCCCTGGGGATCCCACTAATAGAATCCGTGCTCCGGGGGCAAACGAACAGCATACTCCGACCACCCCCCTGCCGAGCACGAAGACCTGCGAGCGAAGAGCCTGCTTTGTTTCGCAAAGTGTTATCAGTGCTTCTGTCGGTGGATGGCACAGTGCGAGGTATCGAGTGCGATTAAGTATGCGAGCGCACGGTTGCCAAGGGGGAAAATATACCACCATATCCCAATCGATCGTGCCTGGGTGGATTTGAATTTGAATTTTGTATCGCATTGTGAGAATCTGCTCTTTGTTGTCATATCAACGATCACCCATCTAAATGTAAATCTGTTGGACACAAAATAATGATGCATACAGTTTACATCAATATTTAGTAGCAACATACTACTGTGCCCAAAAAGTAAGACCAATTAATCGTTTTTTCAAAAGTTCTTTATTTATTCTTCCAAATTTATTCCATCGCCTTCAAAGTAATAGCCTCCGGAGACAATGCACTTTTGCCAACTTTTTTTCTAATCCTCAATGCATGCTAAAAAGTTATCGGCAGGGATGGCCTTCAAAGCGCGCGCCGGAAGCCAGAAGTCGCACGGTGTTAAAATTCCACCATCCAATTATTCCACCGTATTCATAAAATACGGTGGTTGAACGATATGGGTTTCATTTTGGCAAAAAGTCACGAAGAATCAATGCGGTGTGAGATGGCGCATTCTGTGTCTTCGGTACCAATCGAGATTTGATGCTTTTGAGGCCCAAAATGGAATTCACCTATCCTTTTGAAATTCCATCATCATCAGCAAGGTCTCTAATTGTAAATCGACGGTTTGCGAGCACCAAATCTTTAATTTTTTGGGGCATCAGCCTCTTCGGTTAAGGTGGATGATCGACCAGCAGAGGAATCTTCGTCTTCAACGCGTTCTCTGCCTTCTTTGAACTGTTTATACCACTTCCAGATATTTTTTTCCGATATAGGAATGCTCACCGAATGCCTTCTGCAACATTCTATACGTTTCCGAAAACAAAATTTAATTCAAGTTCTTTGCTCAATGAATTCAGACATTTCAAACAAGACACAAATTTCACACAGATGTCAAGGACTGTGCCAGCAACCTAAAAAAGAAAAAAAAATTGTAATTCCATTAACCCCGTGAGTTTTAAATTGAAAACTGGTCTTACTTTTTGGACACAGTAGTAATTAAAAAATGTGGATATGTTTGAAGTAACTTTATGTATTTAAAAGAACATAAGATGCTTAGTTCAGCACATTGGAAGCGGTTATAAAAACAGCGTGATAGGAATTTTAAAACCCGCGAAGTTTCTTTACCTATAACATAAGCACCGTTTCTGTGAACCAAAGTTGTTCTCTAGCGAGCATGCGTTCTAATTTCATAACTTGTAAAATATCCTGTCATATCCGAATCGATCTCGTTGGGCGGATTTGAATTTGAATTTTGTATTTTTTTGAAAATGTGCTCTTTGTTGTCATATCAACGATCATCCATCTAAATGTAAATCCGCTGGACACTTCGACAAGAAATAATGGTGCATACTGTTTAAGTCAAATTTTGTAGCAACAGAATGATGGTCGTGAAACATAATTAAAAAAATGTGGATATTATGGATATGTTTGATATTTTGGTTTGGTTTGTCGCTCTACGGTCATTTAGTGCGCACTTTAGCTACTTAGATGTTTTACTACTACCTTTACTTTGAGCACATTTTAGGCTTGCTTAGACCACACTTTATGCTACTTAGACACTTAAGACTACTTTAGGCTACTTAGGACCTTAGACTACTTAGACCACACTTTAGGCTGTTTAGACACTTAAAACTACTTTAGGCATTTTAAGACCTTAGACTACTTATAAGACTTTAGGCTACTTAGACAACTTTAGGCTACTTAGATAGCTTAAAGCGGATTCCGAACCAATAGCAAACATCCAAGCAATCGCCAGGATTTGAACCTGAAGCCTGTGGTACCAAAGGCCAAAGCGCTAGCCGACTGGCCATCTGGACGTCTATGGATAGTTGGATATATGGAGAAACTTCATGTGGTTAAAATAATATAAGATGTTTAGCTCGGCACATTGGAAGTGGTTAAAAAAACTGCATGATGAGAATTTAAAAACCTGCAAAGTTTCTTTACCCATAACAGAAGCACCATTTCTGTGGACCAAAGTTGTTCTCTAGCGAGCATGCGTTCTAATTTCATAACTTGGAAAATATCCTGTCATATCCGAATGGATCGCATTGGGAGGATTTGAATTTGAATTTTGTATTTTTTTGAAAATATGCTCTTTGTTGTCATATCAACGATCACCCATCTAAATGTAAATCCGCTGGACACTGCGACAAGAAATAATGGTGCATACTGTTTAAGTCAAATTTTGTAGCAACAGAATGATGGTCGTGCAACATAATTAAAAAAATGTGGATATTATGGATATGTTTGATATTTTGGTTTGGTTTGTCGCTCTACGGTCATTTAGTGCACACTTTAGCTACTTAGATGTTTTACTACTACCTTTACTTTGAGCACATTTTAGGCTTGCTTAGACCACACTTTATGCTACTTAGACACTTAAGACTACTTTAGGCTACTTAGGACCTTAGACTACTTAGACCACACTTTAGGCTGTTTAGACACTTAAAACTACTTTAGGCATTTTAAGACCTTAGACTACTTATAAGACTTTAGGCTACTTAGACAACTTTAGGCTACTTAGATAGCTTAAAGCGGATTCCGAACCAATAGCAAACATCCAAGCAATCGCCAGGATTTGAACCTGAAGCCTGTGGTACCAAAGGCCAAAGCGCTAGCCGACTGGCCATCTGGACGTCTATGGATAGTTGGATATATGGAGAAACTTCATGTGGTTAAAATAATATAAGATGTTTAGCTCGGCACATTGGAAGTGGTTATAAAAACTGCATGATGAGAATTTAAAAACCTGCAAAGTTTCTTTACCCATAACAGAAGCACCATTTCTGTGGACCAAAGTTTTTCCCTAGTGAGTATGCGTTCTAATGCCATAGTTTGGAAAATATCCCACCATATCCGAATCGATCGCGTCGATTGGATTTGAATTTGAATCACATTGTGAAAATGTGCTCTTTATTGTCATATCAACAATCACCCACCTAAATGTTAAATCTGTTAGACACTTTGATACAAAATAATGATGCATACTATTTATGTCCCAATAACGTAGCAACAGAATGATGTTCCTACACCACAATTGCAAAATGTGGATATTATGAATATGTGTTGGTGGCCTGATGGCCGAGTATCTAGCGCTCGGTGCCGCAGGTTTTGGATTCGATTCCCGGCGGTGCCATGGATGTTTGTAGTGATTCAGAATTCAATTTAAGGCGTAGGTCCCAATCTCCTATAGCGTCATAGAGCCCAAACAGGCTTCTCACCCACATCATTCCCAACCTGTAAAAGGGCAACACAGCTCTAGGCACTGTGGTGTGGTGTAGTAGTAGTAGTAGTTGTATGGATATGTGTTGGAGAAAAGTCATGTATTTAAAAGAATATAAGAGGCTTACCTCAGCACATTGAAAGTGGTTTCAAAAAATGAATTGCGAGAATTTAAAAACCAGCAAAGCCTCTTTATGGGTCCACAGAGATGGTGTTTCTGTGGACCAATAAAGGGCATTGATGTTTGTAATGGTTCGGATTCCACTTTAAGTCGTAGGTCCTGGTCTAAAATGAGTGTAGAGCTTTGGACGTACGGCTGACAACCCTACCCCGTAAAAAGTCAGCGACACGGAGCCAATCAGACTTCTACCTACGGGTGCTCCATCACATATGAGGAGGCATCCCCCTTCCTCCTTCCATGACAACACTTGGGTTCTCTTGGTCAATTACCAAGTAAAAAGAAACCACAGATTTTTATAATTTTTGTATGATTTTTTTTTTTTTTTTTAGTTATTTTCAGTATAGTGAATTAACAATATTAAATCTCAACTTCTAAAATACTTTTATTAAAATATTATTTTAAATATTATTATTCATTCTGCCATAGAGCACGCAAATACAAGAAAGTTACCTTTAAAAGTCCTATCGAAAGTGATACCCACTCTTCACACCCATCAGTGGGCTGTTCATAATATACATAAGAAGCACATGAAATCCCCGATTTACATAAAAAAATCCATTTGTTTCAAGTCCGTCTGAAACACTCTTATGTTATTTAAAATCCTTTTTCCTAAAAAGTTACTTTTGTCAACTTTGATTTATAATTGTTCTTAACTGGCATTATACAAAAAATTAAATCAAAAAACAGTTTTTATAATTATTGTTGTTGTCGTATCCCTCATGGAAGGAGGGAAGAGGGGTGCAGCTGCTGTTCTGATGAAGAACCCGCAAGTAGAAGTCTGACTTCTGCTCCTTGTCGCTCTCACAGTCATATAAGACTCGGACCTACGGTTTAAAGTGGATTCCGAACCACGACAAACATCCATGCCACCGCCGGGACTCGAACCCGAAACCTGTGGCACCGAGCACCATACACTCGGCCATTCCGACTCCAGTTTTTATAATTAAAAAATTAAAAAGGCTTGTTCTTTTATGAAATTTTTAACGCAATTTTTCTATGAATTTATTCAAATTCATTGTAAAACAAATATATTCATTAATGACCATTTAAATATATTGCATGGGAACTGATGGCTGAGTGACTAGAGCACTGGCGCTCGGTGCCACAGGTTTCGCGATCTAATTATTAGTCAAGAGGTTTTGCTTTAAAACTTTAATAATTTCATTAATTGTTGTGTTAGTTTTATGTTGCATATGCATTAATGTTTGAAAACTGCTTGAATATTCATATTCGTTTTAAATATAAGCGAATATGAATATTCGTCTTATTATATTATCTTTTATCATGAAAGCCTAATTTTACTATATGGGGCCTGATGGCCGATTGACTAGAACCTTGAAGCTCAGTACCACAGATTTCGATTTCTGGTGGTGACATAGATGCTTGTAATGGTTCGGAATCCACCTTAAACCATAGGTCCCGATCTAATACAACTGTTTGGCTTAGGGCTGACACTCCTATCCTTAAAAAAAAAATAAGATCTCTTGTTTTAGAATCTGGTAGAAGGCTTTGGCTCACCATGGGGCTACCGCGCCATTGAAGAAGAATTTTACTATATGATATTGTACTGGGTCTGATGGCCGAGTGACTGGCACTCGATGCCACAGATTTTGGGTTACAATCCCGAAGGTGCCATGGATGTCTGTAGTAGTTCGGTATTCACTTTAAGCCGTAGGTCCCGGTCTATTATAACTGTAGAACGTAAGACTGACAGCTGTACACCGTAAAAAGTCAGCTTCAAGGAGCCAAGTCAGACTTCTACCTATGGAGGCTCCATCACAACAGAAGCTGTCCCTCTTTCCTTCCTTCCATGAGACCATACGGGTTCTTGGACTTGGTTTCGACGTTGCTGTCTACCAAATAGGATAAGAAACAACAATCTATTTCTGTAATATGATTTTTTTGTGGAATTCTGTTTATATAATTATGATTATTTTTAAAATATTGTTAAGAACATTAAAACCAAATGAAAAATAATGTAATACTAAATATATAACAAGACCGATTCATGGCTCAGTGGCAACGCGAGCAGCTAGTTATCATTAGGGCGGAGGTTCCATCCACTGGGGGCTTTGTTATAGACATTGTTTCAAAAAAAAAAAAAACGAGGAGTCTCCATGGCGTTTGTGATGTTCAGCATCTTGCGTCGTGAGTCGGACTTATTGGTGGGAGTTTTCTGGGGTTTCTCCCATACGATGCGGAAATGCCTGATAGTTTCCTCCTAAAAGTCCTCCCGGAAGACCCAGCCCAGCTTCTTCAGCCTCACGGAGGCAAGTCAGGCTTCTACCTACGGGTGTTCCAACACAACAGAAGAGATCACACGAGTTCATGGACTTGGTCTAGATGTTGCTGTCTACCAATTGGCAAAAAGAAACAACAACAACAAATATATTGTAAAAGTGTACATTAATCATAATTTGATGTTATTATCACTGTATCATATTTGGTAAAAAAAATCTCCAATGAGACAAATACAAAACATATTCATTCATGTATGGTATTGTTCGATCGTTATATTTAATTTTGTTGTTTTTGTTCACAGGTTTGCTGCCAAAATCATCCTCTTCGCTCTCAGTTACAAGAAAAAAATAGACACGTAAGTTTTGCAGCATTCATTTTTGAACCAAATGTTACTCAGGGAACTAATTAAATGTACTTTTAAAAAAATTGAATTTTTTATCTGTAAAATTAATTTTTAAATTCCCCAATTTTCTTAAACAATAGGCTTTTTTAAGTTGAAAGATCACAAAATTATGTTCTACCAATAAAAAAGAAACTTAATATTTCTTCAGATAACTAAAACATGGCTGTTTCGAAATTTCACTACGTTGTTTCTACTTGCAAAACATTCAGACAAATTTAAAGCCTGTTTACATATCCAACTAACTCATATTTTGAGTTAGTAGTTATATATGTAGCCAAAAACAGGCACCGCTAACTCATATTTTGATACAAATTTTTTTTGTATATATTCCATAATTTTTATAAAAATTTAAATATTTCTGACCATGTAGTTTCGCTTTTGTTTTTTGTTAATTTTTAAGATACCAGTGTATATACATTATTTTTTATTTGAGAATTAAAAAATATTTTCCTTGATTATGAACAGTTAAAAAAAAACAGAAAAATATTTTCATATTTAAAAAAATAATAAAATAATCATTAATTTTATCCATATGGAAAAATTGATAATTATTTACTGGTTTACCTTAACTATTTATTATTTAATATTTATTTATTTAAAATTATGATTACTTTTTTAAAAAACTGTATTTCTTCCATAATATTCAAATAATATTTGCAATCTAACTTAAAATTGCTGGAAAACTAATTGTTCGCTTTTACATTGCTACATTTTTTATTATTATTGGTAAATTTACTCACTGAATTAAAACAAATTGCTGGTAAATTTGCTTATTATAAAAATTTTACAAAAGTTTTCATTTTTACGCGTTTTTCTCAAATAAAACTAATTATTTTTAGAGAAATAGAAAAATGAAACGTAAGAAATCATACGGATGAAAAAAAATAACAAAAGTACTGACTGTTCGTTTAAAATGAACATTATATTATTATTAATAATAATCTATTATACAGAAATTTCTATTGAGAAGTTTAATTCTAATAAGCATATCTAGTCTTATATATTTTCATTCATGTTTCTAGCAGTTTAACCCATCGTGGTAGAATTAGCTTACATTACTTTATTAGAATCACTTAATATATTACTTATATTACAACTTACATTTACAACTTACTTTACTTAGATTACAACTTACAACTTACTTTACTTACGATTACATCCACTTACAACTTACTTTACTTACGGTTACATCCACTTACAATTTACTTTACTTTCATTTACAATTTGCAACTTACATAAGAATAGTTATTATCTTACCTATCCAGAATCAGTTGTTATTATAATTTATTTATACCACTGCGATTTTAATCATTTTTAGTTAGTTACATCAGTTTGTTTTATAAGAAGATAATTAAAACTTAAAAAGTAAGCTTGAATGTTTCTCCTTGCAGTAACGAACTCTCTCCCGACATCATCCCTTCCCGCGGGGGCAAGGCCACCCCCCTCTGCATGGACACTTACCACCACTTCTTTCCCGCCTACCGGAGGCCGGGAGAACAGAAGGACGAGGCCTTCTTCTCCGATCAGCAGGACAGCAAGCACCCCTGGAACGTCATCGTCGCCTGCAAAAATCAGGTGAGGACACTTTGCTCATTGGGCAAAAGTAGAGAGCAAAAGACCTTTTTCTTTTAACCTGAAAAACTTTATCACTTCTTATAAGATTGTTCTCAGTTTTTTAGATAAATATTGAAACAAAAATGTTATATAACAGATTACATGATGCGAGTGAATGGCAAACCATAGACAACTTTCCACCTTTTTGCATATCACGGTATATTCTCTCCAATTACAAATGCCTGAGTGGCTAGCGCTCTGGTTCTCGGTACCATCGAGCGGCTCTGCATCAAATCGAGGCTTATTCACATTTTAATGATGTTCAGCACCTCGCCTCGTTAGTCGGACTACTCGGGGGGCGGGAGTATTCCGCGTTTTCTCCCATACGATACGCAAATGCGGGTAGTCCTTCCAGAAACACGTAG
This sequence comes from Caerostris darwini, assembly GCA_021605075.1. Classification (NCBI taxonomy): domain Eukaryota; kingdom Metazoa; phylum Arthropoda; class Arachnida; order Araneae; family Araneidae; genus Caerostris; species Caerostris darwini. The sequence goes on along the minus strand of BPLQ01005805.1, from coordinate 152,461 downwards.
TAACACGAGCTTTGACATCTTGCTTAAGAGTAGTAAGGTTTATAAGGGGGTTTTTACGGACGGAATTGCTCTCCTTCAGCGACACGGAGCCGAAATCAGGCTTTTACTACTTTCAGGTGCTCCATCACAACAGAAGCTGACATCCTATCATGAAGATCAAACAGTATCAAATAAATATTTTTAAAAAGATAATTTTTAACATATCTCTAAATTATACTATTATATTTTTGAAACGTAAAATAAAATATTAAAATAAAATAAATGCATTTATATTTATTTATTGTTATTCTCTTTTTGAAAAACAGTAATGAACCATTTAGAACTGGGTTATGAATATTTCAGAGGTAACAATTACAAGTTCAATCAGCTCTACGTTTAGTTAGATGATTTAAAATGGTACATTAATAAGAACTTTGACAGTTTGCTTAGTCGTAGTAAGGTTTTTGTGTCGATGCACCTACCTTTCACGTATGACACAAATGGAAGCCGATTCCTCTTAGTACGATTAAAATAACATACATTAAGCGGCATCATTTCAGTAGAAAAGTTTTGTCTCACCACAGGGGGTAAAATTAATACAATGAATAATCTTAGTTGTTAAAAGGTTAAAGGATTTGGTAGTCCGAATCTTAGCTCAGTGGCAACACGAGCCGCTGAGGAACATTAGGGCTGATGTTCAATCCGCTGACTGCTTGTTGTAGACACTGTTTCAATAAACGAGGAGTCTTGATGGTGTTTGGGATGTTTAGCATCATGCCCCGTTATTTATTTTTCTGTTTTTCTCCAAAGCGATACGCAAATGCGGAGCAGTTCCCCCAATGCTCCTTCCGGAAGGAATTGCCCCCCCCTTCTTCAGCTACACTTAGCCAAGTAGCATTTCTACCTACGGGTGCTCATTTACACCAAAAGCTGATGCCTTTACCTCCATCATCCATGAGTAGATTACTCATAGGATATCCACCCCGCACTGCAGGACACTGAGGATTGGACACAACAACACTTGCTGAAAATATCCTTATTTCTTAAGAAATAATTAGAAAATTTAAATTATTTTTAAATAATGAAAAAAAAAGCTTTTTTTTGAAAACAAAAAAATGGTGTTTTTTTTTTTTTTTTTTTTTGCTCCCTTAAGAAAGAATTAGAGAGTATTAGAAAATTTAGATTATTTTTAAATAACGAAAAAACATTTTTTTTTCTTTTTGGGGGAAAATTGATTATTTTTATTTTTATTATATCATTTGCTCTTAACCATAATTTTTTTTTTTTTTTTTTTTTTTTTTTGTCTTTCTTAAAAAATATTTCATAACGAATATTTTTCTAAAAAAATTGCATTTGAAATATTATACATAAATAAAACATGTTTTGCGTCGTAAATAATATGAATAAATTAATAAGGAATCACAAAATTTTGTTTAGCAGACGTGTAAGAACAAAAATATCATTTTCTAAACACAATTACGGACGCGACTTTTCGCATAACGAGATTTTAAGACTGCAATAATCTTGTCGTTTTTAAAAACATAATTTATTTTTACGTACTGGCAACACTTTATGAGACATAAAAATCTACATGTTTATATTCGCAGCGCAAATTATCTCTTGCAGGGCGAGGGCTGCGCCGCCCCTGCGAGTAAAACGGGCTCACCGTGGATAATCTAATTAGACCTGGCGAAACCCGAAATGAAATTCGGTTTCTTTCTCCATCTGTCCCCACGGGGAATTCTAATTAAGGTCTGCGGACGACATCTCTGATATTTTCGAAACACACCGAAATTTATATTTCGACTTAATAAACACAGAAACAAACAGATTTATTTATTGCTTTAGTGAGAACACAAAGGAAATTTTATATTGTATGTTTTCATTAGGATTACTTTTATTAAAATGTATTATTCCCATGTTAAGTTGAAATTTTGAATTAAGGGGCAGATTTTAGTGAAATATTACTCTGTTTATTTTCAGGAAAATTTAATGAAGTTTGTTTTTATCATAAAAAATTCAACCTTCAGCCTCATTAATGAGAATTTCCTCTACATCTACAGAGACCCTGTCTACAGACAGACGTATCTCATCTACAGGCTTATTCCCAGTTTACAAAGCCCTTTACAAAGCATCAAAATTCTGAATACGAAATTTGTTTAATGCTGAATTAGTTATTTAATATTGATTATTTGTTAATGTTTATAATAAATTGTATATTGCATTATTTAATTTCATATCATAAATATGATTTATTTAAATTTATTTATTTGACAATGCTAGAACGGATTTTACAAGTTAAAAAATGATTACGTGAAACTTTATAAATGCCTGTCTAATAAATATTTCGTTTGCTAATAAGTGGCAAAACATTTTTCATAGCAAATGGAATTCATAATAAAGAGTCAATTATATATTATATTAAGTGAGGAGGGGTACCGTTATGTTAGAACACATGTTTTGGATTCCCTAGGTCCAGATATTGCTGTAGACCCAGTGTGATAAGAAACAACAATAGAAGTAAATTTGTATCAGTTATTAAATGATACTAAAGCTATTTATAAAAACTTATGATGACGGATATTTGAAAAGATTATTTAAAAATCATGCTCTTTAATAGAAAAGCGAGGAAGTGTTCTATCTCCTAACGTTAACATGTTGAAGTGGTATTAATTAATGAAGGAGACAAATTAGGAGGTTTCGAAACTACTTATCCTTTTCCACCGTTTGCTTATTGAAAATATCTTCATTTCTTAAAAAGCATTAGAAAATTTAAACTATTTTTAAATTAAGAAAAAACATTTTTTTCTTGTACAAAACATTATTTTATTTATATTATATTATTTTCTTTTAAATATACATATATATATATTAGTTTACTTAAAAGTATATCATAAAAATGTTTTTTTTAAAAAGTGCATTTGAAATATGATACATAACAAAACAGGTTTGCGTTGGCAATGATATGAATACAATAATAACGAATCACAAAATGTTACACTGCAGACATATAAGAACAAAATATCATTTTCCAAACTCAATTACGGACGCGACTTTTCGCATAACGAGATTTTAAGACTGCAATAATCTTGTCATTTTAAAAACAGAATTTATTTTTACGTACTGGCAACACTTTAGGAGACATAAAAATCTACATGTTTATATTCGCAAAGTCTCGAGAAACACGTTTTTCTCATTCTGTGAATTATCACCCCACCTCAGTAAAGAGCAAATTATCTTTTGCGGGGCGAGGGCTGTCGCTGCCCCTGCGTCTGAAATGGGCTCACCGCGGATAATCTAATTAGACCTGGCGAAACCCGAAATGAAATTCGGCTTCTTTCTCCATTTGCCCACGGGGAATTCTAATTAAGGTCTGCGAACGACGTCTCTCATATTTTCATAACACGCTGAAATTTATATTTCGACTTAATAAACACGGAAACAAACAGCACATTTGCGAGATTTATTACTTGCTTTGGTGAAAGGAATTTTATACTATATGTTTTCATTGGGATTATTTTTATTAAAATGTATTATTCCCATTTAACCTCTGTTAAGTTGAATATCTGAATTAAGGCACATATTTTAGAGAAATATTACCCTATTTATTTTCAGAAAAACTTAATTAAGTTTGTTTTTGTCATATAAAATTTAACCTCCATCCTCATTAATAGGGACCGCATGTCTTAATTTCATCATGTGTGAAATGATATAATAAGAATCGAATCAAATCGAGGCTCATTTACGTTTCAAAATAATTGACGAGAATTGTCTGTTTACAACAAAATCCAGACATGAAATCCCCATTAATGAGATTTGAGGTTAAAATTTATAATGTAAAAACAAACTTAATTAAAATTTCTTTGAAAATAAACACAGTAATATTTCACTAACATATGTGCCTTAATTCGAATTTCCAACTTAACCGTGGTTCCATGGGAATAATATATTTTAATAAAAATAATCCTAATGGAAACATATAATATAAAATTTCCTTTGTATATTCACCAAAGCAAGAAAAAATCTCTCAAATGCCCTGTTTGTTTCTGTGTTTATTAAGTGGAAATATAAATTTCAGCGTGTTTTGAAAATATGAGAGACGTCGTCTGCGGACCTTAATTAGAATTCCCCCTGGGCAGATGGAGAAAGAAACCGAATTTCATTTCGGGTTTCACCAGGTCTAATTAGATTATCCGCGGTGAGCCCGTTTCACACGCAGGGGCGGCGACAGCCCTCGACCCGCAAAATATAATTTGCGCTTTACTGAGGTGGGGGGATAATTCACGAAATGAGAAAAACGTGTTTCTCGGGTCACTGTGAATATAAACGTTGATTTTTGTGTCTCTTTAAAGTGTTGCCGGTACGTAAAAATAAATTCTGTTTTTGAAAACGGTAAGATGCAATGGCAATGGCTTTTGAAAATGGCAATTATTGCAGTCTTAAAATCTCGTTATGCGAAAGTCGCGTCCGTAATTGTGTTTAGAAAATGATATTTTTGTTCTTACACGTCTGCGAAACATAAATTTGTTATTCGTTATTAATGTATTCATATCATTTGCAACGCAAACATGTTTTATCTATATATAATATTTGAAATGCAATTTTTAGAGAAATACTTTTTTAAGAAACAAAAAAAAAAATTTAACGAAAATAATAAGAATAAAATTGTTTTGTGATTTGATGTTTTTTACAAAAAAATTTTTTTTCCCTTATCTAAAAATAATTTAAAACTTCTAATACTTTCTTAAGAAATGAGGATATTTTCAATAAATAGACTGAGGAAAACGAAAAGTAGTTTCGAAACCTCCTAATTTTTCTCCTTCATTAAATAACACCACTTCAACGTGTCAACGTCAGAAGGGAGAAACTTTTTCGCTTTTCTTTAAAAAAGCAGGATTTAAAAAAAAAAAAAAAAAAAACCTTTTCAAATATCAGTCAGCATAAGTTTTTATAAATAGCTTTAGTTTCACTAAATAACTGACACAAATTTACTTCTGCTGTTGTTTCTTATCCCACTTGGGCGACAGCAACATCTGGAACAGGGAATCCGAAACATGTGTTCCAACATAATGGTACCCCTTCCCTCTTATTATAATGTATAATTGACTCTTTATTATGAATGCCATTGTATTGAAAAATGCTTTGCCACTTGTTATGAAACGAACCATCTATTATACAGACTTTTATAAAGTTTTATTCAATCATTTTTAATTTGTAAAATCATTTCTAGCAAAGTCAAGTAAATAAATTTAAATAAATCACATTTATGATATAAAATTAAATAATGTAATGTAAAAATATGAGATCCGAAACATATGTTCCAAACATAATGGTACCCCTCCCCAATTAATATAATATATAATTGCTCTTTATTATTATTAATGCCATTTGTTATGAAAAGAATCATTTATTAGAAAGGCTTTTATAAAGTTTCTTTTAATCATTTTTTAATTTGTAAAATCCTTTCTAGCAAAGTCAAATAAATACATTTAATAAACCCTATTATGATATAAAATTAAATAATTTGTAACTGGGAATTCGCATCAGTTATTTTAAAATGTGAATATGCCTCGATTTGATGCAGATGACTTATTGTTTGTTATTATATAATATCACTCATGATGAAATTCAGAAATGCATTCCCTATTAATGAGGCTGGAGGTTGAATTTTATATGATGAAAACACACTTAATTAAAAATTTTCTAAAAATAAACAGAGTAATATTTCACTAAAATATATGCCCTAATTCAAATTTTCAACCTAACAGGGTTACATGGGAATAATGCATTTTAATAAAAATAATCCTAATGAAACCATATAATATAAAATTACTTTGTGTACTGACCAAAGCAAGAAATAAATCTCGCAAGAATGCTAAAACTGTCTTGCTTGTTTTTGTGCTTTTAAGGCGGAATATAAATTTTAGCGTGTTTTGAAAATAATGGCATTTGTTATGAAAATTATTTTGCCAAATGGAGAAAGAAACCGATTTATTAGACAGGTCTTCATATTATCCGCGGTAATCATTTTTTAATTTGTAAAATAATTTGCTTTACTGAAAAAGTCAAATTCAAAATTTAAAAAACGTGTTTCTCAAGCACTATTTAATATAAAATTAAATTTTAATGTACAATTAGTTTAAAAATTAACAATTATGTATAAATAATTTTTCTGTTTTTTAAAATAAAATATTCAAAATTTTGATGCCTCTTAAAATTTCGTTAAACTGGGAATTCGCAACAGTCGCGTCCGTAATGTGAATAAACCTCGTTTAGAAAACTGATATTTTTTATTCTTATACGTCCGCTAAAGAAAATTTTTTGAGTCGTTATTAATGTATTCATATCATTTCCAACGGAAACATGTTTTATCAATTGTTTTTAATTTTAAAATGCATTTTGTAAAAAAGCATTCTTTATTAAATATTTTTAAAAAAATATATTTATATATAAAATTGACAAAATGTCATGGGATAATTATAAAAATGCAAATTTTCAGATGGCAGTAACATCTCGTAGAACAGGTATAAATGCGCAGTGCTTCAGAATTTTGTTCATGCTATTCATGTGAAGAGCTTTGTGACGGATGATGACCGCACGACGGGAATTAACAGACTTTGAACGCGGAAGTGTCAGTTGGAGCTTAGATCCAGAAATGCCATTTCGGAAATCGTTAGAATTCAACATTCATAGATCCACTGTGTCAAGAGTGTGCCGAGAGTATGAAATTTCAGGCATAAAATCCCACCATGGACAGCGCAGTGGTCGACCGCCTGCAACTTAACGACCGAGACCGGCGACGTCTGCAAAGAGTCGTAAATTTAACAAAAAACACTGCGTCAAATAACCGCAGAAATCAATATAAAAGGGACTTGTCTGTTAGAACTGTGCGGAGAAATTGGGCTTTCTTGGGCTATTCCATGCAAAAGACCGACTTGTTTTTGTGCCTTTACTGACAGAACGACATCGCTTGCAGCGACTTTTGAAAATATGAGAAATGGTCCCTAGATGAATGGAAAACCGTGGCCTGGTCCGATGAGTCATGATTTCAGTTGGAAAGAGCTGATGGTAGGGTTCAAGTTGGCCAGGTCCCCAATTAGATGGACCCAAACTGTCAGCAAGGCACTGTTCATGCTGGTGGTGGCTCCGTAATGGTGTGGGCTGTTTTTCATGGCATGGACTTGGTCTTCTGGTGCAACTGGACCGAACATTGACTGAAAACGTGTTATGTTCAGCTACTTGGAGATCACTTGCAGCCATTCATGGACTTCATGTACCCAAACAACGATGGATTTTTATGGATGACAATGCGCCATGTCACCGTGCCACAACTTTTTGGTTTGAAGAACATTCTGGACAATTCCAACGAATGATCTGGCCACTTGAAAGTCGCGTCCGACATGAATCCCATCGAGCATTTATGGGACATCATCGAGAGGTCTGTTCGTGCCCAAAATTCTGCACCATCAACAAATTATGGACGTCGTCGAGACAGCATGGCTCACTATTCCTGCAGAAGACTTCCAACGACTTGTTGAGTCCATGCCACGTCGAGTTGCAAATGCATTTTCGCCGGGCGAAAAGGGCCGACACGATATTAAAAGGTTTCCCATGACTTTATCACTTCAGTGTATATATATATAAAGGAAAATACAATAATAAAAATAAAACTCATGAAAATTTGATATTTTGTACCAGAAAAAGAAATGCTTTTTCCTTATTTAAAAATAATTTTAATTTTCTAATACTTTCTTAAGAAATGAGGATATTTACAGTAAGTAAAAGGAGGAAAAGGACAAATAGTTTCGAAACCTCTTAATTTGTTTCCTTCATTAATTAACACCACTTCAACAGGTCAACGTCAGGAGGGAGAAAACATTCTCTCTTTTCTTTTAAAGAGCATGATTTTTCAACTAACTTTTCAAATATTCGTCTGCATAAGTTTTTATAAATAGCGTTAATTTAATTTAATAACTGGGGCAAATTTACTTCTGGTGTTGCTTCTTATCCCACTTGGTCAACAGCAACATTTAGGCCATGGAATCCGAAACATGTGTTCCAACATAAAGGTCCCCCTCCCCTCTTAATATAATATATAATTGACTCTTTATTATGAATGCCATTGTAATGAAAAATGATTTGTCATTTGTTATGAAATGAACCATTTATTAAAGAAGCTTTTATAAAGTTTCATGTTAACATTTTTTAATTTATGAAATCATTTTTAGCAAAGTCAAATAAATAAATTTAAATGAATCATATTTATGACTTAAAATTAAATAATGAAATGTACAATTAATTATAAAAATTGACAATTATTCTATATTAAATAAATATTTACGCATTAAAAAAATTTCGTATTCAGAATTTTGATGCTTTGTAACGGGCTTTGTAAACTAAGAATTTGCATCAGTTATTTTAAAATGTACTATAAATAAGCCTCGATTTTAAGATAGAAAGACACTTAAATAAATTTCTTTGAAAATAAACACAGCAATATTTCACTAAAATCTGTGCCTTAATTTAAATTTTCAACTTAACAGAGGTTCCATGGGAATAATAGATTCTAATAAAAATAATCCTAATGAAAACATATAATATAAAATTTCCTTTGTGTACTCACCAATGCAAGAAATAAATCTCGCAAAATGCTAAAAGTCTCCTGTTTGTTTCTGTGTTTATTAAGTCGGAATATAAATTTCAGTGTGTTTTTGAAAATATGAGAGATGTCGTCCGCAGACCTTAATTAGAATTCCCCGCGGGCAAATGGAGAAAGAAACCGAATTTCATTTCGGGTTTCGCCAGGTCTAATTAGATTATCCGCAGTGAGCCCGTTTTACACGCAGGGGCGGCGACAGCCCTCGCCCCGCAAAAGATAATTTGCGCGTTACTGAGGTGGGGTGATAATTCACGAAATGAGAAAAACGTGTTCCTCGAGACTCTGTGAATATAAACATGTAGATTTTTATGTCTCTTAAAGTGTTGCCAGTATGTAAAAATAAATTCTATTTTTAAAAATGACAAGAATATTGCGGTCTTAAAATCCCGTTATGCGAAAGTCGCGTCCGTAATTGTGTTTAGGAAATGATATTTTTGTTCTTATACGTCTGCAAAGCAACATTTTGTGATTCTGTTATTAATGTATTCATATTATTTTTACCGCAAATATGTTTTATTTATGCATAATATTTCAAATATATTTTGTTTAGAAAAATATTCTTTATGAAATATTTTTAAAAAAAAATATATATATATATTTAAAGGAAAATAATGTAATAAATATAAAACTCATGAAAATTGGATGTTTTTTACAAGAAAAAAATATGTTTTTCTTATTTAAAAATAATTTAAAATTTTTAACATTTTCTTAAGAAATCAGGATATTTTCAGTTAGTAAACGGAGGAAAATTATAAGTAACTCGGAAATCTTTTAATTTGTCACCTTCATTAATTAACACCACTTCAACGTATCAACGTCAGGAGGGAGGAAACTTTATCGCTTTTCTTTAAAAGAGCATGATTTTTAAACAAAATTTTCAAATATCCGTCAGCATAGGTTTTTATAAATAACTTTAGTTTCATTAAATAACTGACACAAGTTTACTTCTGTTGTTGTTTCTTATCCCACTTGGTCGACAGCAACATCTAGACCAGGGAATCCGAAACATGTGCTCCAACATAATGGTACCCCTCCTCTCTTAATATAATGTATAATTGACTCTTTATTATGAATGCCGTTCTAATGAAAAATGTTTTGCCACTCGTTATGAAACGAACCATTTATAAGACAGGCTTTTAAAAAATTTGATTTAATCATTTTTAATTTGTAAAATCATTTCTGGCAAAGTCAAATAAATAAATTTAATAAAATTGAATAAATCCTATTTATGATATAAAATTAAATAATTTAATGTAAAATTTAATTATAAAAATTATCAATTAATGAATGTTAAAATTTTGTTTTACAAAATTTTTTTTTTATTTAAAAATAATTTAAATGTTCTAATGCTTTCTGGGCATGATGGCCGAGTGACTAAAGTTCTTGCACTGAGCACCACAGTTTTCGGGTTCGAGTCCCGGCGGTGCTATGGATGTTTTCAGTGGTTTAGAATCCACTTTAAACAGTAGATCCCGCTGTAATATGGCTGTAGGGCATAGGGCTGACAACATTACTCCGTGGGGCTGATGGCCGAGTGACTAGAGTTCGGGCGCTCGGTGTCACAGGTTTCAGGGTCGACTTTCCTGTGGTGCCATGGATGTTTGTAGTGGTTCGGAATTCACTGCAGACCAAAGATTCCGTCTAATATCGCGGTGGAGCGTACGGCTGACAAAAAAAATATCTCTCGTCTCGAAATTTGAAGACAGGCAGGCGGCCTTGATGATGATGATGAATGCTTTCTAATTCTTTCTTAAAAATAAGGATATTTTCAATAAGTAAACTGAGGAAAAGGATAAGTAGCCCGGAAATCTCTAATTTGCTGACAACATCATTAAGTAACACCACTTCGACGAGTCAACGTTAGGAGGGAAGAAACTTTCTCAGCGTCATTCTTTAATGGAATCATTTTTTAATTTTTAAAATCCTTTCTAGCAAGTTAAAATAAATAAATTTAATAAATTTAAATAAATCATATTTATGATATAAAATTAAATAATGTATTGTAAAATTAACTATGAAAATTAACTATTAATCAATGTTAAATAATTATTTCCGCATTTAACTGGCATTATTTATTGTAAACTGGCAATTCTCATCAATTATTTTAAAATATGTATAAGGCTTGATTTGAGGCAGAAGACTTATTGTTTCTTATTATACAGATTCCCACTTATGGGTAAATGAAATTCAGAAACGCAGTCCCCATTAATGAGGTTGTTTGTTGAATTCCATATGATAAAAACAAACTTAATGAAAATTTCTTTGAAAACAAATAAAGTACTATTTCACTAAAACATTAATTCGAATTTTCAACTTAGCAGGGGTAACATGGGAATAATACATTTTAATAAAACTAATCCTGAATGAAAACATATAATACAAAATTTTCTTTGTGTACTCACCAAAGCAAGAAAAAAACTTCGCAAATGTGCTGTTTGTTTTGGTGTTTATTAAGTCAAAATATAAATTTCGGCGTGTTGTGAAAATATGAGAGACGTCGTCCACAGACCTCAATTAGAATTCCCTGAGGGCAAATGGAGAAAGAAACTGAATTTCATTTCGGGTTTCGCCAGGTCTAATTAGATTATCCGCGGTGAGCCCGTTTCACTGGCAGGGGCGGCGACAGCCCTCGCACTGCAAAAGATAATTTGCGCTTTACTGAGGTGGGGGGATAATTCACGAAATGAGAAAAACGTGTTCCTGGGGACTCTGTGAATATAAACATGTAGATTTTATGTCTGTTAAAATGATGCCAGTACGTAAAAATAAATTCTGTCTTTAAAAATGACAAGATTATTGCAGTCTTAAAATCTTGTTATGTGAAAGTCGCGTCCGTAATTGTGTTTGGAAAATGATATTTTTGTTTTTACACGCCTGAGAAGCATCATTTTGTGATTCGTTATTAATGTATTCATGTAATTTCCAGCGCAAATATGTTTTATTTATGTATAATATTTCAAATGCAATTTTTTAGAGAAATATTTTTCATGAAACCAAAAATAATGTTTAAAAGCAATTAATATAATAAAAATAATACTAACCCATTTTTTTTTTTTTTTTTTTTTTGTTTTTTTTTTAAAAAAAAAAATTTTGTATTATTTTTATATTAGTATTTTTACAAAAAAAAAAATGTTGTTTAGTGTTTTTTACAAAAATAATTATTGTTTAGTATTTTTTTGCGAAAAATTTTTTTTTTTTTTTTAATTATTTAAAAATAATTTATATTTCCTAATACGTTCTTAAGAAATAAGGATATTTGCAGCAAATGTTATTGTATCTAATCCTCAGGGTCCTGCAGTGCGGGACGGACATCTCTTGAATAGTCTACTCATTTATGGAGGAAAAAGGGGGCAAAGTTATGTTGTGATGGAGCACGAAGAAACAGGGCACTGCCTTAATGGACTTTTAGGGGTAATTTCCCCGCATTTGCGTACAGTAAGGGAGAAACTCGGAAGGATATTCTTAAACTCTTCCTGTTTTTAAATGTGCCAAACACTTCTGAAAAAATGCAAACGCCAAAATAATGGTTGCTGATTTTCAATGTTTCATCTCAGCATATGATACCATTCTGAAATTTTTTGTTTACTTATTTTAATCAAACAATTATTGTTGTTGTCGTATCTCTCATGAAAGAAGAGAAAAGTGGGCAGCTTCTGTTCTGATGGAGCATCCGTAGATAGACGGCTGAACTTGGCTACGTATCGCTGAAGAAGAAGGGTAGTTAGTGCCTTACTGGAGGACTTTTAGAGGGACCTACCTCACATTTGCGTATTGTATGGGAGATAACCCGGAAAACTCTGACCAGGTAGTATGTAAAATCATGTATGTAAATTTTTATGTTCCCGACTCGTGGCTCAGATGCAACGTGCGCTGCTGGTGAGCATTAGGGAGGATGTTTAACTCGCTGGCGGCTCTGTTGTAGACACTGTTTCCAAAAACGAGGAGAATCGATAGCGTTTGTGATGTTCGACATCTTATCTCGTGAGTCGGGCTACATGGAATTGGGAGCTTTCCGGGGTTTCTCTCATACGATACGCAAATGCAGGGTAGTGCTAACTAAAAGTCCACTAGGAAGGCACTGCCCTCCTTCTTCAGCATCACGGAACCAAGTCAGACTTCTACCTACGAGTGCTCCATCACCACAGAAGCTGCACCTCCGACTTCCATAGGAACACGGGTTCATGGACTTGGTCTAGATGTTACTGTATACTAAGTGAGATAAGAAACAACAACAAATTTTTATAGTATATAAATAGCCGAGTTCAACAAGTTGGGGGTAGTACTCCATAAATCTACCTTAAACATTTGTTTTGCAAATTCTTCGTGGCAATTATACATATTTTTAATTTATACATTATTTGAATTGAAATTTAATTATATAATTCGCGTTCAAATAAATCTAAATTTTTTTAAACAAATTGTTAATGGCAAAAATTGTTTAATGGATTTTATCGTATGTACAAAATTTCCTTTAGTTTACTTAGGTATTACTAGATTTTTTTTAAAAAACTAACACCCAGAAATCAAGAAAAATATATAAAACGATAAAATTGTACTAAACTATTAGGGGGTTTGTGAAGTTTTATCATTTAACAAAAAATAAGCGATAAGAATCCACTAATAATTTAGTGGATTTTAAGAAGTAGACTTTCGAAAATTTATTTTATTGGCACATAATCCCAACATATAAAACTTTAAAATAATTATATATTAAAAGCGTTTTGTAAGAGTACTTCTTTTTTTTTTTTTTTTTTTTTTTTTTTGCAATTAATCACATTTTACACAGAAATAACTAATAAATAAATCGATGCATCTACTGTGAAAATAAATAATTTATTCGACGAAAATATGTCCTTATACGTTTCAAAAAATGCAGGAAATTTAAAATGAAAATGTATAAGCAGAAAATTTGAATGCAAAAGTAATCTTGAAGCGAATTTAATATAAGAACCAATCTTTCTCAATGTGTACCTTTCCTTCTCTCCCCCTTTTTTACAATCTTGATATAAAACTCAGAAGAAGAATACATCTCAACAGTGTTTAATATTGCTCACAGCGCCCTCTTGTGATCAGTATTCAAGGCAAGCTTAAGCCTGTGAATTTAAAGAACATGGCACGTTTCACAGGGAGTTAAGAGATATTCTTCTGTTTACAATGGAAAACGCAATCTTGTCAAAAACGAATCTGGGTTTTTTTTTTTTTTTTCCTGTTCGAGAAATATTTCTTAAAAATATATTAATCTTAATAAGTTCGGTTAAAGATATTTTTTTTTTTTTTTTTTACTCATAAAATATATAGAAAATGTTTCGTGTCCTTGGCCATTTTCAAATTTGAACATTTTCAAATCGGTAATGGTTTTTTTTTACATCTTTTACATAATTGTACATAACATTTATACATATTTTTTTAATTTTATAGTAATTATAAATAATATTTATTTCCAAATAATTAATTATTAAATAATTCAGAAGAAAAATTAATAAAAAATTGTTTTAAAAGATCGTGTGTTAAAAACAAAGACAATTTTATTTCAAAGTAAAAATGGAATTTTTTAAGAAAAGAAAATACTATTCATAAAATATATAGATAATGTTTTGGGAAGAGGGTGTTTCGTGTCGTTGGCCATTTTTGGACATTTTCATGTCTGTAATTTTTTTAAATTTCTTTCATATAATAAGATCATACATAAGATTTATACAAAAAAAAATTTATTTTATAATAATTATGCATAATATTTATTTACAAAATAATTGAGTAATTATTAAATAATTTAATCGTTTGTTGAATGCAGAGACAATTTTATTTCAAAGTGAAAACGACATTTTTCGAGAAAAGAAATTGTGTAATTATTAAATAATTTATTAAAAAATTAATACAAAAAAAAATTAATTTAAAATTCTTTTTAAAAGATCGTCTTATTTCAAGTTTATTAGTTATTCAAGTTTATTTCAAGATCGTCAAGTTTATTTTAAAATGAAAATGAGACTTTTCTTGACAAAAAAATCGTTTGGAATTCTTTTATTTTATAATAGTTATGCATAACATTTATTTACAAATATTTGTGTAATTATTAAATAATTTAATAAAAAATTAATACAAAAGAAAAATTAATGTAAAATTGTTCTAAAAGATCGTCTGTTAAAAACAAGGACAATTTTATTTTAAAATGAAAATGAGACTTTTCTTGACAAAAAAATCGTTTGGAATTCTTTTATTTTATAATAGTTATGCATAACATTTATTTACAAATATTTGTGTAATTATTAAATAATTTAATAAAAAATTAATACAAAAGAAAAATTAATGTAAAATGGTTTTAAAAGATCGTCTGTTAAAAACAAGGACAATTTTATTTTAAAATGAAAATGAGATTTTTCAAGAAAAAAAATCGTTTGGAATTCTTTTATTTTATAATAGTTATGCATAACATTTATTTACAAATATTTGTGTAATTATTAAATAATTTAATAAAAAATTAATACAAAAGAAAAATTAATGTAAAATTAAAAGATCGTCTGTTAAAAACAAGGACAATTTTTTTTAAAAGAAAATGAGACTTTTCTTGAAAAAAAATCGTTTGGAATTCTTTTATTTTATAATAGTTATGCATAACATTTATTTACAAATATTTTGTGTAATTATTAAATAATTTAATAAAAAATTAATAAAAAGAAAAATTAATGAAAATGAAAAGATCGTTTTAAAAACAAGGACAATTTTATTTTTTTAAAAAAATGAGACTTTTCTTGACAAAAAAAATCGTTTGGAATTCTTTTATTTTATAATAGTTATGCATAACATTTATTTACAAATATTTGTGTAATTATTAAATAATTTAATAAAAAATTAATACAAAAGAAAAATTAATGTAAAATGGTTTTAAAAGATCGTCTGTTAAAATTTTATTTTAAAAGGAAAATGAGATTTTTCAAGGACAATTTTATTTTAAAATGAAAATGAGATTTTCTTGAAAAAAAAATCGTTTGGAATTCTTTTATTTTTTAATTTTATGCATAACATTTATTTACAAATAACTGAGTAATTATTAATTAATTTAGTAAAATAATTAATACAGAAAAAAAAAATTAATTAAAATTTTTTTAAAAGATCGTCTGTTAAAAACAAGGACAATTTTATTTTAAAATGAAAATGAGATTTTTCAAGAAAAAAATCGTTTGGAATTCTTTTATTTTATAATAGTTATGCATAACATTTATTTACAAATATTTGTGTAATTATTAAATAATTTATTAAAAAATTAATACAAAAAATACATTTTAATCTAAAAAGGATTCTATGAGGTTTTTACAAAGAACTCTTTTTTAATAAAATTTCTTCTTTTTTATTAACATTAGAGATTTGTGATTGATTTGGAATCCAAATTAAACTGTAAGTCCCAGTCTGTTTATCCTAAAATGTGCACAAAACAAGGTGACAAAACAAGCCAAATCCATAATTTAGAATAGAAGTTATAAAAAAACCTGAATTATCAAATAAATTGAAAAATATTTTCTACAATATTTATTAACACTTTCACTTATTTATTAATAAGGCTAAATTACTACTCTATGTTTATCTCAAGTACGAATTCAAAGTGATAAATATAATTTTATTCCAGAATTTTTTTAAATCTTTCCATGGCTTACATGATGCCATACATTTAAATGGCGGATGCTTTGACCTTTTTCGCTTTCATTTCTACCAAAAAATGACGCAAATTCATAACGACTTAAAGTAATGCCAACACTATACATAAATACTTTTTTTAAAAAAATTACATAGACGCAATGCTTTTAACTCAGCAGTTCTACAAAAAAAAATTTCATTTATTTCTCATTTAAATCTCCTTCCACAGTTGGGAATCCGAAATGGAACATGCAAAATATTTACCGCTCAACTCAACTCGACTCTCGAAACGCAACAGCGCCAACCTTTTCTCGCACGGAGCGAAACGGCATTTCATTATGCAAAAGCATCTCTGCCTCATTACCGAGTCTTTGAAGGCTATGCATACATTTATAGAATCTGCATTCTGCCATTGTGTCCCTTATGGAATTGCAGAGCACATATATCGCCGCGAACAATTATTCCGATGATGATATGGCAGACTCGTTGCAGTTTCGGTTGCGACTAGGAGTGGTATTCTGAAAGATCTGCTAATCGAAATGGATTAGATTGTAAATGAAACCTTTCCGCAGATATCGCTCTGAGAGGGGGGTGATGAATAATTTTACACGCGTCATCAAGATGAAGAGCAACGGTCTTGTTCATTTTCGTATTGTTGTAAAAAATCTGAAGGCTCAATATAAGGGCACGAATGGTCGAGTGGCTAGCGCTCTGGCGCATGGTACCACATGCTTCGGGTACGAGACCCGGCGGTGCCATGGATGTTTGTAGTGGTTCGAAATCCACTTTAAACCGTAGGTCCTGGTCTCATATGACTGTAAAAGCGTCAAGGAGCAAAAGTCAGACTTCTACCTACGGGTGCTCTTTCACAACAGAAGCTGCTTCCTTCCCCTTCAACCATGAGTCCATACGTGTTCGTGGGCTTTGTCTAGATTAGATATCTACCAAGTGGGATAAGTAACAACAAACAACTGCTCAATATAAGCAAACATATGTAAAGAATGCATTTTCAAAATTTTGATGTTAAATTTATTTATTTCATAAATGCGTGAAAACCATCTTAAGCATGATGTAACTATAAATGATAAAACATGCATCCGCTAAATCCATGGAATAGAGAGCCAGGGTGGTCTAATGGATTGCGAGTTTTGTTTTAGAACTGGGTGTGCTTAGTTCAAACTCTAATACAAAACTCTCGCGTCTAGTCTGAAGATAAACACGATACGATGGGTACGACGTTTTATGCAATTTTACAAAAAATATTTTTTTATTTTTATTTTCTTATAATAATATTATCTATAATAATAATAATAATAATAATATGTCTGATAATTATTGTCTTATAATAATATGGTATTGGCTTTAACGTCCACAAAAAAGAGCACGTGATAAAAAGTAAAAGGTATTCATTATAAACATCAATTAATCTCCTTGTATATCCTTGTATTAATTCATCTCTGTGTTCATCTGACATTCAAATTCAAAATGATAGCTATAATTTTATTCGAGAATTTTCTTAAATCTTTGCATGGCTTACATGACGCCATATATAGAAATGAGCGATACTTCAATTTTTTTTCGTTCAAACATCTTTGCTTTTATGTTCTACCAACAAAATGGCGCAGATTCATAATGATTTCAAGTAATACATAAATACTTTTCAAAAAATTACATCGACTCATTGCTTTTAACTCAGTAGTTCTACAAAAAGTTTTTTTTTAAATTTATTTCTCATTTAAATCTTATTCCACAGATGGGAATCCGAAATGGAACATGTAAAAGATTTACCGCTCAACTCACCTCGACTCTGAAAACGCAACAGCGCCAACCTTTCCGCGCACGGAGCGAAACGGCACTTCATTATGCAAAAGCATCTCCGCCTCATTACCGAATCTTTGAAGGCTATGCATACATTTATAGAATCTGCATTCGCGCGCTTCTGCCATTGTGTCCCTTATGGATTTGCAGATATATCGCCGCGAACAATTATTCCGATGATGATATGGCAGACAGTTTCGGTTGCGACTAGGAATGGTATTCTAAAAGAGCCTGCTAATCGAAATGGATTAGATTGTAAATGAAACCTTTCCGCAGATATCGCTCTGAGAGGGGGAGGATGAATAATTTTACACGCGTCATCAAGATGAAGAGCAAAGGTCTTGTTCATTTTCATATTGTTGTTAAAAAACTGAAGGGTTACTAAAATAGCTCAATATAAGCAAACAAATGTAAACGGTACATTTCTAAAAGTTTGGTTTTAAATTTCTTTATTTAATAAAAGCTTGAAAATCATCTTAAGCATGATGTCACTAAAAATAATAAAAAATGTATCGAATAAATCAATAGAATAGAGAACCAGGCTGTCCTAATGGGTTGCGAGTTGTGTTTTAGAACTAGGTGTGCTTAGTTCAAACTCTAATTGAAAATTATCGCGTCTAGTCTGAAGATAGATACGATAATAAGGGTACGCTAAGATGGGTACGACGTTTTATATAATTTTTTTAAAATCTATTGTTTTATAATAATATTATCTAAAATAATATTATTATTTATAATAATAATAATAATATCTTATAATAATATGTCTGATAATTATTGTCTTATAATAATATGGTATTAGTTTTAACGTCCACAGTGCGTCATAAAAAGTAAAAGGTATTCATTATAAACATCAATTAATCTCTGTGTTCATCTGAAATAGAAATTCAAAATGATAGATATAGTTTTATTAGAGAATTTTCTTAAATCTTTGCATGGCTTACATGGCGCCATGCATAGAAAGGACAGATACTTCAACCTTTCTCGTTCAAACATTTTTCACTACCTACAAAATGGCGCAGATTCATAACGACTTCAAGTAATGCCAACACACTATACATAAATGCTTAAAAAAATTACATTGACGCAATGCTTTTAACTCAGCAGTTCTACAAAAAAAAATTTCATTTATTTCTCATTTAAATCTCATTCCACAGTTGGAAATCCGAAATGGAACATGCAAAAGATTTACCGCTCAACTCAACTCGACTCTCGAAACGCAACAGCGCCGACCTTCAGCGCGCGGAGCGAAACGGCACTTCATTATGCAAAAGCGTCTCCGCCTCATTACCGAGTCTTTGAAGGCTATGCATACATTTATAGAATCTGCATTCTGCCATTGCGTCCCTTATGGATTTGCAGATATATCGCCGCGAACAATTATTCCGATGATGATATGGCAGACTCGTTGCAGTTACGGTTGCAACAGGAGTGGTATTCTGAAAGAGCCTGCTAATCGAAATGGATTAGATTGTAAATGAAACCTTTCCGCAGATATTCCTCTGAGAGGGGGGGGTGAAGGGGGTGATGAATAATTGTACACGCGTCATCAAGATGAAGAACAAAGGTCTTGATCATGGTCTTAATGTTGTAAAAAAACTGAAGGGTTACTAAAATAGCTCAATATAAGCAAACAAATGTAAGGATAAATTTTAAATTTATTTATTTAATACTTCCTCAAATGCATCTGGCAATAAGACACAGTTATCTTTATGGCATAAACAAGGTCTGCACCGCTGTTATTCATTTGCCACTACCCAGGGGCCACTGTAGCTTGAAGATATACTATGGACGCGAGTACCACTACCCCCACAACGCTCTACGATCCCATGAGACCGGGACCTACGGTTTAAAGTGGATTCCGAACCACTACAAACATCCATGGCACCGTCGGGACTCGAACCCGTAACCTGTGTGCAACGAGCCCCAGAGCGTTAGTCACTCGGCCATTAGGAACTTTTTCTTTATTTGATAAATGCTTGAAAACCATCTAAAGCATGATATAATTATAAAATAATAAAAAAAAATGCATCAATTAAATAGAGAATCAGGGTGCTCAATGGGTTGCAAGTTGTGTTTTAGAACTGGGTGTGCTTAGTTCAAACTCTAATTGAAAATTCTCGTGTCTATCCGAAGACGGGTACGATAAATCCATAGGTTGGTAAATATTCTGCTAGGCGAAGGAAGTGGGTGTGAAATTCCTAGTGGGTGTTGGTTTCAAATTTCTATCTCATATTATGAGTGTATAGCAGCATCCCAATAGTATAGCAGTGTCCAATAATATAGCAGCATCCCAATAGTATAGCAGTGTCCAATAATATAGCAGCATCCCAATAGTATAGCAGTGTCCAATAATATAGCAGCATCCCAATAGTATAGAAGTGCAGCAGCATCCCAATAGTATAGAAATGCAGCAGCATCCCAATAGTATAGAAGTGCAGCAGCATCCCAATAGTATAGAAGCACCCCAATCCGGGGATGCTTCTATACTAAACCTGTCTCTTCATCATACGCGCAACTGCCTCATTGTGGGACAAGACCGTTTGCCCACTAGCAGATTACGAGACGAGAGAGGTTTTTCTTTTTACGGGGTAGGGTTGTTAGCCATAAGCTCAACGCTCAACAGCCGTATTATAGTGGGGCCTACGGTTTAAAGTAGTTTCCGAACTGCTTCCGGTGTGCTTTGTTTAAACTCTAATTGGAGACTCTCGTATGTAGTCTGAAGAGGAGTACGATAAATCCATAGATCGTTAAATCCTCCTCTAGGCGAGGGAAGTGGCTGTAGAATTCGTAGTGGATGTTAGTTTCAAATTTCATTCACACATTATGAGTGTGAAGTATAATAGCATCATAATTAGTGGTACACCTGTGTAATGCTAATGTACTGCGTATCTCATCATCATTGACGCAACAGCCTCATTGTGGGACAAGACCGTCAGCCCACTGGTAGATTTCAAGAAATGAGATGTTTTTCTTTTTTTACGGGGTAGGATTGTCAGCCCTAAGCCTAACGCTCAACAGCCGTATTAGACCGGGACCTACGGTTTAAAGTAGTTTCCGAACCGCTACAAACATTCATGGCAGCGCTGGAACTCGAACTCGAAACCGGTGCCACCGAGCGCCAGTGATTTGGCCATCAGGCCCCACTGCACATCTACATTTTTAATTCAAGTGAAAATTAAAGTGCCTGATATTCAAAAACAACAAATTTCTATTGAATAGAAATAATGATAAAATCATTATCTACATAATTTCTTGTGATGATCAAATACACGTTTTATGTAATTTCATAAAGAATATTTTTTTTAAAAATCAGATAATAATTGCCTTATAATAATATGGTATTGGTTTTAACGTCTACAAAAAGTGAAAGTTATTCATTATAAACATCAATTAATCTCCTCGTATTAAAAGTTGTGGTCGTTCTAATGCAGCTGGCAATACAGAGACAGTTAATCTTTATGCCATGAGCAAGGTTTGCACCGCTGTTACTCATTTACCACTACCCAGGGGCCACGTGCAGCTTGGAGATATGCTACGGACATGAGCAACACTACCCCACAATGCTCTACGATCCTATTAGACCATAACCTACGGTTTAAAGTGGATTTCGAACCACTGCAAACATCCATGGCACCACTGGGACTCGAACCCAAAACCTGTGGCAGCGTGCGCCACAGCGTTAACCACTCGGACCCTTTTCTTTATTTAATAAATGCTTTTCAACTGTCATTATAAAATAATAAAAAATGTATTGAATAAATCCAAAGAATATAGAGCCAGGGTGGCCTAACGGATAGCGCATTCAGCTTCAGAACTGCATGTGCTTAGTTCAAATTCTCGTGTCGAGTGTGGAGATGGGTATGATAAATCCCTAGGTCGTTAAATCTTTCGCTAGGCGAAGAAGTGGCTGTGAAACTAGTACTCCGTACATATTATGGATGAAATATAGCAACATACTATCCGTGGGTCTCCAGTTAATTCAAATAATAATTCAAATGTCTGTCATTCAAAAACAACAAATTTATAATGAATAGAAATACAGTCATGATGACCAAGTGACTAACGCTCTGGCGATCGATACTACAGGTGACGAGTGCAGGTGTATTCGAGTCCCGGCGGTGATATGGATGTTTGTAGTGGTTCTAAATCCACTTTTAGCCTTAGGTTCCGGTCTCACATGACCGTAGAGCTTCACAGAGCTCAATCAGACTTCTCACCCACATCATTCCCGAACTGTAAAGGGGCAGCTCAGCTCTAGTCAGAGTGGTGTAGTAGTAGTGAATAGAAATAATGATAAAATCACTCTCTATATGATTTCTACTGATGATCAACTACGTTTTATATTATTTTACAAAGAACATTTTGAAAAAATCAGATAATTATTGTCAATAAATAACATGGAATTAGTTTTAACGTCCACAAAAAGAGTGCATGATAGAAAATAACAGTTATCCATAACAACAATTAAACTCTAAAAATAAATAATTGTATAAAACAATTATTTATTTATTTATTTTACAATTATTTATTTTACAAATTGTATAAACTCTAATTGTATAAAACAAATCTAAAAAAACAGTAAACTAAAAGAATGAATATGCAAAATGAAATATATACATATATATATATATATATATATATATATATATATATTTAAATAAGAAGGGTGCGCAGAAGTTCTACCTCGCCGTGGTGCAGTGGTGCTCCACTTTTTAGTGGCTAAAAGATCTGCAACTTGGCATTATTGTTAGATTAATGAACTCTATCTCAGCATGTTTTGTTGTATTATTTTGTTGTCGTTGTATGTTTTTGTTTTTTCTGTAACTGTTCACAATCTGCTATTGAAAATAAAAAATATATATTTAAATAAGAAAGAGCAGGGGCCTGAATGGCCGAGTGGCTAGTGCCCTGGCGCTCGGTACCACAGGTTTCGGGTTCGAGTCCCGGTGCTACCATGGATGTTTGTAGTGGTTCGGAATCCACTTTAAACAGTAGGTCCCAGTCTAATAGGATCGTAGAGCGTTGCGGGGGCATTGTTAGTCCGTGGCTTATCTTCAAGTTACACGCGCCCCCTGGGTCATGCAAAGTGAGTAATGTCTGTGCAGCACTTGCCTTAAGGCATCAAAGACAATTGTTTAAATGGTTGCCAGCTACATTAGAACGAGAAAAAAAGATAAGAAAGGGCAAAAATAAAGCCGAAAGTTGTATTTTCATGTAACAGACTTAAATTTGCTTAAATTCATTTAAAGTGCTAAAACTCATTGAACTGAAGCATTACGAAATATATACGATGTCTAATTTTAATCAAGTGCTTAAAGATGGGGTTATTGAAATACATAGGAAAATTAAACATTACGGTTTGTTTAAAGATGAAAAATGACGCCACTAAATTGTTATGTTTTCCTAGCTAAAGACAAATCCCAATGGGGTTTTAAGAACCAATCTCTATACTGCAAGTAATTACTCCCTTCCCTCCCCCTCTCAAAATAATGATCCTATTCTTTAAGAGATTGGACTTATTCTTCAAAGTATTTCCTACAATAATATAATATGGAAATTATAGAACACACTCTCTTATTCCTTGTGAGCTAAACTATCGTAATATGTTTGTCGGATTACACGAGATATTTGGGGATTTGCGTTTTTTTAACTATTGCAATGTTTTATTCATCCGAAATTTATTTTACATTTCTTGTGATGTAGTTTAAACTTACTTTGTGTAGCTTTAAAATTGTGAAATTTCTTAAATTAATATCCCTTTTATCTTTGAGGATTTACTTAGTATTTAGGAAAAACATTTTTATCCTACGCCAGTCTGTAAACCTCTCAGTCGATGAGCAGCTCATTACAGTAAAGAACGGCAAAAACAATTACTAAAGACATGGGGGCCTGAATGGCCGAGTGGCTAGCGCTCTGGCGCTCGGTACCACAGGTTTCGTGTTCGAGTCCCGGCTGTGCCAGGGATGTTTATAGTGGTTCGGAATACACTTTAAACCGTAGGTTCCGGTTTAACCTTGTCGTAGAGCGTTGCGGGTGTATTGTTACTCCGCGTCTGTGGCTTATCTTCAAGCTTCACGCACCTCCTGGGTAGTGCTAAATGAATAAAGTCGGTGCAGCCCTTGCCTTAAGGCATCAAAGACAATTGTCTGAGTGTTTGCCAGCTGCTTAGAACAAAAAAAATTACTAAAGACATTGACAGCAACGCAAAAAGGGATACAGGTAAGAACAGTAGGACGTATGATGAGATGCTCTCCAGTCATGGGCGCACCATAATCGCAAAAGGGGCAGATACCTGTAATAGCCAGTCCTATTCTCCGTAATTAATCATGGCCCGTGACAAGTTTAAAACAGGCCCCGTCTACCACTCTAGGCAAGGAACTGGGAACTCTTGTTGATTTATTCAATAAGGAATTTCACTTTCTCTTAGAAGCCTTCTCACTATACAGGTAGAAACGGTTGTATTTAATACAGAAAGATATATATCGCCTTATACGACGCAAAGGTTAACTTAAAGCAAAAACTTAAATACTAATCACATCATTTGGGTAAACTGGGCCAACACTGGCTCATGTGCCAATACATCTCTACAACATCTGCAACCTTGTTATAGCTAAATATTTATTCTAATTATTTTAACTCAGTAATCGTTTTTCATACTAAACTGGCAATTCATTACAATTAATCTTTTGCCTCTTTTTAAAATATCGTTTAAAAAGATTTAGTAACGTCTAAAAACCTTTAATTTCTGATTATTTTTACAGTTCTTCTCTGTCCAAGTAAAAGCCCCCGAATCCGATGAGTTCCCGACAGAAGACACCATCGTGGACCAACTGCGCCAGGTTCTGCAAATGGCGAAAGACAAGGAGAACGTCCAGCCACCCGTTGGGCTGCTCACGACAGAGAACAGACAGACATGGGCAAAACTCCGACACAAATTGCTCAAATGTAAGTCATGAAATTCATTTACTGTTATTTAATACATATTCCTTTTTTCAAACCACTTTGGACTGCTGGTCTCATGAATTATTGAACAGATTAAATAAATGACTTGTAGTAAGCATATACATAAATAGCGACTGCCTGACTCAAAAAGCGACCTAATGGCTAGTTGGCTATCAACAATGTTGACAATTATGTGACGAATATCACCAAATTTGTCACCAACTTAGCAATACTGTTATTATTTGGTTGTTAGAATATAATTGCCAAGTTGCGATTATATTCTAACAAACTGCCAAGTTTCGCTTGTAAGTGAAGTGAATATCAAGTAGTACAAGAAGCATGGGTTATCCCATTTGGCAACTTATCGCCTATTTGGCGCCACAAAAAAAATCGCCAAATTCCAACGGCCCTTATTTTGTGAGTTGGCCGAAGCATCAGGTAAAGCTCTAGATCCAACTGACCTTCGTGCCTGGCCGTGCCAAATCTATCGTGACGTCAGAACAGTACCCGTTACTTATCAATATATAAGGGAAAAAAATACTTCTGCAATCCTCACGAACTAAAAAATGAAAATATATTTTTAGGAATTCTGTTTTCTCGGGGTAACAGAAGAATCCATAAATAAATATATATATATATATCTATAAATCACACTCGTGTTAACTCATAATGAGGTATATACACTCATGTCCATAAATTAAGGATAATTCAGAATCACACAGAAATTGAACTCTAAAATAAAAATTTCACCTGTAGAATTATCACACACAATCTGAAGAAGAATATGCAAATTACAGGAAACCACCAGATGGCGCGGATAGTACGTCACAATGACGAGAGTGTAAGAGAGGGGTATATAAGGAATGGTGGCAAAGAAGTAAAATTGTTCACAAGCGCTTTAAAAGCCTTTCAGTGCAATAACCGCATAGTTATGGCACAAAGGAAGCATTTGGATGATTTTTTACGTGGTAGAATTATCGGACGACTGGAATGTGGACGTACCCAGCTGGAAGTATCCGAGGAACTTGGAATCGCCCAGAGTGTCATCTCCAGGCTTTGGCAACGATTCCAAGATGATGGTAATGTGAGTAGATGTTACAGCACAGGTCGCCCCCGAGTTACAACACCGAATGAGGACCGGTATTTAGCAGTTACTGCCAAAAGAAACAGACGGAGCACAGCATCAGACCTGTCTCGTCAGCTCTCTTCAGCTACCGGTACGACAGTTTCAAGGCAGATCATGTACAGACGCTTAGGGCACATTGGTCTATATGCTCGTAGGCCTGTCAGATGTGTTCCACTTATCGCGACTCACTGACGCCTGCGATTAACCTGGAGTAGAGAGCATGCATTGTGGACACCGCAACAGCGGTCTTGTGTCATGTTTTCCGACGAGTCCATGTTTAGTTTGCAGTCTGATTCTCGCCGGACTTTCATATGGAGAACGCCAGGTACCTGTTACCACCAAGAGAACATCATTGAATGACACCGTTGCGGTGGTGCAGGATGGCTCATTTGGGGAGGAATTATTCTTGGTTCCAGAACTGACCTGCATGTTAAGAGTGTAACGATGACAGGCCACATCTATCGGGATGCCATTCTGGAACAACATGTACGTTTGTTTCGGGGCGCCATGGGTGCTGAATTTCTGTTTATGGATGACGACGCCCGTCCTCACCGTGCAAACATTGTAGACAAATGCCTTCAATTGGAGATATCACCCGTATGGATTGGCCAGCATACTCACCGGACTTGAATCCGATAGAGCATGTGTGGGATATGCTTGGCCGACGAATTGCAGCCCGTCAACCCCCTCCCACCTGTCAACCGGAACTTCGGATGGCATTGCTTGATGAGCGGTGTAATATTCCCCAAGATCAGATTGATAATTTGATACTCAGCATGCCTAGGCGTTGTAAGCCTGTATTGAATCGTCCGGAGGACATACTCCCTGTTAACATCATACTAACCATGTTATACTGTTTTTTGTAAATAGGTTCTTTTTTGAAATTTTCTCCATGAAGTAAAAATCGCAATTTTTATTAATTATTTCAAACATATAGCATCTTTTTTGCTCTTTACCTTTTGTTTAATAAATAGACTTTACAAATAAGTCAAATTTGTTTTGCTTCTGTCTCTTTCTTTGTCTGAACTTCATTAACCTTAATTTATGGATATGAGTGTAGAATACCACAGACACTTTTGAATACCATAAATTCTTTCCTGAAAAGATTTTGTAAATGTATTTTCGTCATTTACATTTTACTTAAAATATTGGCCAAGTCGCAAAATAGGGGCCTTTGGGATTTGGTGACTTTTTCTGGCGCCAACTGAGTGATAAGTCACCAAATGTGATAACCGGGTTTCTTGTATTGTTTATAATGCACTTCACTTACAGTTTCAATCCGTTATTTGGCGGACTTAGGTGAAAATGAATTTTGGCACCAAATTCCTAAACTTCCCTATTCTGCGATTTTACCAAAATATTTAAGTGTATTTGTTATTTATGTTCAAAGTTCACAATGAAATATTTTTCATTAATTATTCAGCAAACTGTGCGCAATAACAACAGCTTTTACATTAGTTTTCAATCGATTGGGTAAAATCTAATTAAATGTGAGGTTAATTGCTGAACACAGAATAGAAAGGCTTAATTAGCTTTAATTTAGACTAGATCAGCGCTACGAAGCAATTTGCTTCTACAGCTTCTTCTAATTAAGCGCTCGATGTAACAAAACATTGTTAATTAACCAGTAAAGAGTAATTTTTTAAATAAGTAATTTTCTTTCCTTTTTCTTTTGTTAAAATTGCAGTAGTTTATGACATTTTCAATAGGGTTATTCATGTTTAAAAATAACGGAAAATCCAAATTTTTATTTTGTTTGAATGCTAGAATATGAAAGGAATAAAATAAAATTAGATTATTTTAATATTTCCATGTAATTATGGGTGTTAATTACCTTTTTAAAAAATTATTTCTTTAGATCAAAAATGTTATTATTAAATATTCTTATAAATATATAAATATCTTCCTCTTTCATTAATTAATATTTTTTTATGGTTAATTGTAGTAGATATTTCTACGGGCTTGAATGACCGAGTGACTAGCGCTCGGTTCCACAGATATCGGGTTCGAGTCCCGGCGATGCCATGGATGTTTGTAGTGGTTCGAAATCCACTTTAAGACGTAGGTGCCTCTCTAATATGACTGTTGAGCGTTGGGCGTAGGGCTAACAACCCTATCCAGTAAAAGTCAGCATCAGCGTCAGACTTCTACCTACTAGAGCTCCACCACAATAGAATCTGTCCCCCTTTCCCTCCATCCATGAGACCCCACGGGTACTTGGACTTGGTCTAGATGTTGCTGTCTACCAAGTGGGATAAGAAACAACAATGAATCCTTCTATAAAAATTGTTCACATTTCAAAGATGTATTATGAATACTGCTGATTAAAGAAATTGAACGGTAATTTGGGGTTTCATTTTATTTTTGTCCTGAGGACATGGTAGTGCAAGGACAGTAACGTCAGTGCAGCCTTTATGGCATAAAAGATCACTGTCTATACTTGCCAGCTGCATTAGAAAGAATATATATATATATATATATATATATTCTTTCTAATGCATCTGGGAAGTATAGACAGTGATCTTTGAATCTTTCAATCTTTCTTGGATTGAAATACTTGGGGCACAGATGGGAGAACTTAAAGCTTTATTTGCACACACATAAATAGAAATATACAATATTTAACACATTTAAAGACAGATAGCTATAGATTTATGTAAGGACCTCCAGTTCTAAGCCGAAAACCCGAAATTCGGATACGCACATGGTGCGCAAAATGTTCTAAAAAGTTTTAAAAGCATAATTTCATATCGAAATTGTAAGGTTTTCATTTAATTAAAAAATAACTAATAAAACTACCATAATAAATTACTTTTTTTCCTAATTACGTATCCATTAAAAAAAAATAATAATAATAAAATAATATTGATGTATGGTCTAGGAATAAAAACACATAGCACTAGTGGACTGCAAAACACAACACGTCTCATTTATTCCAAAACCAAACGCACACTGTCGGTGTTTACATTTCTTTCTCCCTCCATCCAGCTCACCCTACTCATACAGGATGCTTACATTAATGGGCGATGGTAATTTTTTTTTTTTTTGACTATGCACGTGTAACTATTTATGTGGCAATAAATGATGTAATTAATAATAATAATAATAATAATAATAAAGGGCCTGAATGGTCGAGTGGCTGGCTTTCGGTACCACAGGTTTCGGGTTCGAGTCCCGGCGGTGCCATGGATGTTTGTAGTGGTTCGGAATCCACTTTAAACTGTAGGTAACGGACTGTTAAGCTCTCGTGAGACAGAAGATGACCGTAGAGCGACAAACTAAACAATATAAAATAATAATAATAAATTCAAACGAAAAAAATTGACTTTTTATTTCAAAAATAAAGATATGTTAAAAATAAAGATTAATAGACTGAAATTAAGATATTTCAGTTATAAATTTTCTTTTTCTAATTTTTTATATTTTATCAAAAAAAATTTTCATTTAAAATTATAGATTTGAAGCATGCAAAATAATATTTATTCTTATACCAAATTATCGAATTTTAAAATCATAGCATTCCAAATTAACTTTTATATTCAATTTTGTTCCAAAATAATGGTTGAACAATCTTAAAATTTCTGCAGATATTTTCATATTAATTTCCATGTTATTTTATTTTAATAAGCTTCATTCTACAAACTAGACAATCCACATAATTCCTTTTACTCTATTTGGTGATCAATCATGTTATTATTCCATTCGTACACCTGAACTCTTCTTTATCTAATAATCCGCCTCAATACGTTACTTTTTCATTGAAAACAGAAGCCTTTTGTTCGTAAATTGTAGCGCACAATGCACGCTTGAGACAGCCCGCGTTCGAAACTTCCTTTTTTCCCCGCCCTTTTGTTCTCCCGATAGAATCCAGGAAACTGCGTAAGCCGATTTGAATGATGTTCGAAACGTGAGATTTTAAGAGTAAAGAAGCGTTTCCTTCGGAAACAATTCCCTCCACGGATACTTTAACTTCGAATATGTATATGAAAAGGAACGATTTTTTAGAATGTTTTTGTTTTATTTGTTGGAACTTTTCATAAGCTGTTTACTGGATAGATATTCGTATTTGTTTATAGCTTGCAAATTGTGCAGGAAGTAATTTTCTTACATTCTGTTTTATGATTTTGAAGAATATTTTAACTTCGAATATATATATATGTAGCTTCGAATATATATATATGTAGCTTCGAATATATATATATATATATATATATATATATATATATAAAATGGACGATTTTTTCGAATGTTTTTATTTTATTTGTCGGAAATTTTCATAAGCTGTTTTTTGGAAAGCTATTCGTTAATTTTTTTTTATTTTGCAAATTGTGCAGGAAGTAATTTTCTTACATTCTGTTTTATGATTTTGAAGAATATTTTAACTTCGAATATATATATATGTAGCTTCGAATATATATATATGTAGCTTCGAATATATATATATGTATATTATAATATATATATATATATATATATATGAAAATGGACGATTTTTTTCGAATGTTTTTATTTTATTTGTCGGAAATTTTCATAAGCTGTTTTTTGGAAAGCTATTCGTTAATTTTTTTTTTATTTTGCAAATTGTGCAGGAAGTAATTTTCTTACATTCTGTTTTATGATTTTGAAGAATATTTTAACTTCGAATATATATATGTAGCTTCGAATATATATATATGTAGCTTCGAATATATATATATGTAGCTTCGAATATATATATATATATATATATATATGAAAATGGACGATTTTTTCGAATGTTTTTATTTTATTTGTCGGAAATTTTCATAAGCTGTTTTTTGGAAAGCTATTCGTTAATTTTTTTTTTATTTTGCAAATTGTGCAGGAAGTAATTTTCTTACATTCTGTTTTATGATTTTGAAGAATATTTTAACTTCGAATATATATATATGTAGCTTCGAATATTTTAACTTCGAATATATATATATGTAGCTTCGAATATATATATATATATATATATATATATATATATATATATATATATATATGAAAATGGACGATTTTTTCGAATGTTTTTATTTTATTTGTCGGAAATTTTCATAAGCTGTTTTTTGGAAAGCTATTCGTTAATTTTTTTTTATTTTGCAAATTGTGCAGGAAGTAATTTTCTTACATTCTGTTTTATGATTTTGAAGAATATTTTAACTTCGAATATATATATATGTAGCTTCGAATATATATATATATATATATATATGAAAATGGACGATTTTTCGAATGTTTTTATTTTATTTGTCGGAAATTTTCATAAGCTGTTTTTTGGAAAGCTATTCGTTAATTTTTTTTTTTTATTTTGCAAATTGTGCAGGAAGTAATTTTCTTACATTCTGTTTTATGATTTTGAAGAATATTTTAACTTCGAATATATATATATGTAGCTTCGAATATATATATATGTATCTT
Organism: Caerostris darwini; assembly: GCA_021605075.1. NCBI lineage: Eukaryota > Metazoa > Arthropoda > Arachnida > Araneae > Araneidae > Caerostris > Caerostris darwini. The sequence continues at coordinate 120,887 of BPLQ01005805.1, read as the reverse complement.
CGAATATATATATATATATATATATATGAAAATGGACGATTTTTTCGAATGTTTTTATTTTATTTGTCGGAAATTTTCATAAGCTGTTTTTTGGAAAGCTATTCGTTAATTTTTTTTATTTTGCAAATTGTGCAGGAAGTAATTTTCTTACATTCTGTTTTATGATTTTGAAGAATATTTTAACTTCGAATATATATATATATATAATACGAATATATATATATGTAGCTTCGAATATATATATATGTAGCTTCGAATATATATATATATATATATATATATATATATATGAAAATGGACGATTTTTTCGAATGTTTTTATTTTATTTGTCGGAAATTTTCATAAGCTGTTTTTTGAAAACTATTCGTTAATTTTTTTTTTTTTTGCAAATTGTGCAGGAAGTAATTTTCTTACATTCTGTTTTATGATTTTGAAGAATATTTTAACTTCGAATATATATATGTAGCTTCGAATATATATATATGTAGCTTCGAATATATATATATGTAGCTTCGAATATATATATATATATATATATATGAAAATGGACGATTTTTTCGAATGTTTTTATTTTATTTGTCGGAAATTTTCATAAGCTGTTTTTTGGAAAGCTATTCGTTAATTTTTTTTTTTTATTTTGCAAATTGTGCAGGAAGTAATTTTCTTACATTCTGTTTTATGATTTTGAAGAATATTTTAACTTCGAATATATATATATGTAGCTTCGAATATATATATATATATATATATGTAGAATATATATATATGAAAATGGACGATTTTTAAATGGATATATTTTTTTCGAATGTTTTTATTTTATTTGTCGGAAATTTTCATAAGCTGTTTTTTGGAAAGCTATTCGTTAATTTTTTTTTATTTTGCAAATTGTGCAGGAAGTAATTTTCTTACATTCTGTTTTATGATTTTGAAGAATATTTTAACTTCGAATATATATATGTAGCTTCGAATATATATATATGTAGCTTCGAATATATATATATGTAGCTAATATATATAATATATATATATATATATATATGAAAATGGACGATTTTTTCGAATGTTTTTATTTTATTTGTCGGAAATTTTCATAAGCTGTTTTTTGGAAAGCTATTCGTTAATTTTTTTTTTATTTTGCAAATTGTGCAGGAAGTAATTTTCTTACATTCTGTTTTATGATTTTGAAGAATATTTTAACTTCGAATATATATATGTAGCTTCGAATATATATATATGTAGCTTCGAATATATATATATGTAGCTTCGAATATATATATATGTAGCTTCGAATATATATATATATATATATATATGAAAATGGACGATTTTTTCGAATGTTTTTATTTTATTTGTCGGAAATTTTCATAAGCTGTTTTTTGGAAAGCTATTCGTTAATTTTTTTTTATTTTGCAAATTGTGCAGGAAGTAATTTTATTGCATTCTGTTTTATGAATTTGAAGAATATTTTAGTTTCCAATATATATATATAGCGTCGAATATATATATATGTAGCTTCGAATATATATATATGTAGCTTCGAATATATATATATATATATATGAAAATGGACGATTTTTTCGAATGTTTTTATTTTATTTGTCGGAAATTTTCATAAGCTGTTTTTTGAAAGCTATTCGTTAATTTTTTTTTTATTTTGCAAATTGTGCAGGAAGTAATTTTCTTACATTCTGTTTTATGATTTTGAAGAATATTTTAACTTCGAATATATATATATGTAGCTTATATATATATGTAGCTTCGAATATATATATATATGTAGCTTCGAATATATATATATGTAGCTTCGAATATATATATATATATATATATATATATGAAAATGGACGATTTTTCGAATGTTTTTATTTTATTTGTCGGAAATTTTCATAAGCTGTTTTTTGGAAAGCTATTCGTTAATTTTTTTTTATTTTGCAAATTGTGCAGGAAGTAATTTTCTTACATTCTGTTTTATGATTTTGAAGAATTTTTAAGAATATTTTAACTTCGAATATATATATATGTAGCTTCGAATATATATATATGTAGCTTCGAATATATATATATATATATATATATATGAAAATGGACGATTTTTTTCGAATGTTTTTATTATATATGTCGGAAATTTTCATAAGCTGTTTTTTGGAAAGCTATTCGTTAATTTTTTTTTATTTTGCAAATTGTGCAGGAAGTAATTTTCTTACATTCTGTTTTATGATTTTGAAGAATATTTTAACTTCGAATATATATATGTAGCGAATATCTTTTTTTGGAAAGCTATTCGAATATATATATATGTAGCTTCGAATATATATATAGCTTATATATATATATATATATATATATATATATATGAAAATGGACGATTTTTTTTCGAATGTTTTTATTTTATTTGTCGGAAATTTTCATAAGCTGTTTTTTGGAAAGCTATTCGTTAATTTTTTTTATTTCGCAAATTGTGCAGGAAGTAATTTTCTTACATTCTGTTTTATGATTTTGAAGAATATTTTAGCTTCGAATATATATATGTAGCTTCGAATATATATATATGTAGCTTCGAATATATATATATATATATGAAAATGGACGATTTTTTTCGAATGTTTTTATTATATATGTTGGAAATTTTCATAAGCTGTTTTTTGGATAGATATTCGTATATGTTTATATTTTGCAAATTGTGCAGGAAGTAATTTTCTTACATTCTGTTTTATGATTTTGAAGAATATTTTAACTTCGAATATATATATATGTAGCTTCGAATATATATATATATATATATGCAAATGGACGATTTTTTTAGAATGTTTTTATTTTATGTGTTGGAAATTTTCATAAGCTGTTTGTTGGATAGATATTCGTATTTGTTTATATTTTGCAAATTGTGCAGGAAGTAATTTTCTTGCATTCTGTTTTATGAATTTGAAGAATATTTTAACTTTATATATATATATAGCTTCGAATATATATATCTTCGAATATATATATATATATATATATATGAAAATGGACGATTTTTTTTAGAATTTTTTTTGTTTTATGTGTTGGAAATTTTCATAAGTTGTCTGTTGGATAAATATTCCTATTTGTTTATATTTTGCAAATTGTGCAGGAAGTAATTTTCCTACATTCTGTTTTATGATTTTGAAGAATATTTTAACTTCGAATATATCTATATATGAAAATGGAATGATTATTTAGAATTTTTTTTTTATGTGTTGGAAATTTTCATAAGTTGTCTGTTGGATAAATATTCCTATTTGTTTATTTTTTTGTCGGAATTTTCTGTTTTTTGAATTGTTTTCAGGAAATTGTAATTTTCCTATTTTTTTTATTTTTGCCTTTTTCATTCTGTTTTATCTATTTGAAGAATATTTTAACTTCGAATATATATATATATGAAAATGAATGATTATTTAGAATTTTTTTTTTTTTGTGTTGGAAATTTTTATAAGCCGTTTGTTGGATAGATATTTATATTTGTTTATACCTCGCAAATTGTGCAGGAAGTAATTTTCTTGCTTTCTGTTTGCGTCTTAGGAAAATATTTTTGAAGTTTTTTTTAAATAAACTGATCTTAAGAATTGGCCATTTTTTTATGGCAGTGGTTACATAATGTTATTAAACAATTTATAATTGTGTTGAAAACAGAAAGAAAAAATATTCCTCTTCTTTAATGTTGTTTAAAAATGACGCATTCAAAACGATCTCTCTTTATATATTTTTAATATCTAAGTAAAAAATTATTAGTTAATATTGTTTTAAACGTTTATTTTATTGTACTGATTCAAATAAATTCAATGTTCGCTTTTCAGTCTTGTCTTTATAGTAATTAATTCTCTTTAGAGAACGTTATTTTCTTTAATATTCCCAAAAATACTAAAAATGAAACATTTATTAATAAAACAAAAATGTGATAAATTTTTTTTTACAATTTCGATATACTGAAATAAAATTCTAGTAAAATTAAATACAAATCTGTTTTTAGATTCAAATTCTAAAGATATAACTTGTAGTGGTTGAACAACCAGGTTGTAATTGGTTATGGTTGGGTGGCGATACTTGAGGCATAGGCTGGAAAATTCACAGCTTTATTTGCACACGCACAAAAACAATACATATGCAATTAGGATACTACATTATTTAATACATTTATAGACATTTCATTATAGATTCGCGGAACTTTCAAGAATCCATAGAATCCACAAATCCATGTAATTCCACTTCTAAACCAAAAGTCCGATATTCAGGTACGCGCAGGATGGGCGAAAGATACTTCCTTTCCGAGTAAGAGTTTGCAGGCCAACTAATACGCAAGGTTGAGTTAAATATAATTCCTTTCGCGGGTAGAGACTGTAAATTAAACGTTTATCAACAGAAGCGCGTTGTTGCGCTGTACTTCCTCTCGGGTGAGAGTCTCAAGGCCTACTGACCATTTCTCCTGAACGCCAAAAGGACCGCTCTTGCCAATGTGTAGGAGGAAATATGGTTACAAATTTATATTATTTTTAAAATTTGATTTCAATTAATTTCTTACTTTAAAACACAACAAATGTGAAACTAATTTAAATAAATTAATTATTTCTTTGTGATTTTATTACTGAAAACGTTATTTATATAAAGAAACCACTTTCAACATACAAATCATGATATCACATTTATGCTATATAATGTTCATGCAGAAATACACTAAACGAATTTGTATTTATATGACAATCAAAATTACAATATTGCAATATCAATAAATTAACAAGTAATATAAAAAAAATTTAAGTCAATTCCTATTTTTTTCACTCTATTGCAGAAAGTCCTTTATAAATAATTTTCATTTATTTTTTTAAGTTTATCTGGCGCCATCTATTATTAGATACATGCAATTTAAATCTAAAAAAATAAAATGAAGTAATTAAATTTAATTACTGAATTAATATTTGAAAAAAACTGCATTAACATCCAGTGTCATCCACTACAAGTTCAAAAAAAAATGTATTTGAACTTGAGTGGATGAATAAAAAGTATTTTATGAACGATTGAAAATTTGAACAAGATATATACAGAGAGTGTGAGCTAATAGAAGGAATTGAAAAAGATTTAATTTAAATAAGTACCTCTCAAATTGCCATGGCCAGGTTTCAAGTTTTAAGAAAATGAGGAATGGTGAATTTTGCCATTGCTATACATATTTATATTCGATAGAGTTGACAACTATGAAGTTATAGCATATGTGAGGAGATAAGAGTCCATTGCTAAAAGTGATTGATGAAATGAAACTGTAAGCAGCAGTAAATATATTCGTCCATGAAATGGATTCATTAAAAAAGCGAAATTTTTTTTTCTGTTGCAGGTAACGTGAATTCCGTGAGCCTGTCGTGCATCGAGAACTGCCTGTTCGTGGTGTGCTTGGACGACGGGACGCGGACAGTGCCCAGCTATTCCACCATCCGTAAAGACTCCACCACCTTGGAACTGACCACCATGGCTGGTCACCTGCTTCACGGTAGTGGTACAGACGCAGGCACCGCCAACCGATGGTACGACAAGTTTCTGCAGGTAACAACAACCTCTGTCCTATGCACATTGCCTACACAGATCATAAACATCTTGTTGCGTCATCACTTTATATGTATATTTCATCCATCTTCTTCACTGATTAAATTAGTTGAAGAATATGAATAATGTCTTAAAAGGCTTACATGAGTACATCTTAGTACATGGTAGTATTACTACACATGTACTTATATCTAGTCCATGTTTGTATTAGTATAGTACATCTTAGTCTTATAGTACTTAGTGCATCTTAGTTTTACTTATTTTACCTGAGTCTTAGTTTGGTACCAAACAATGAATGATTTATAAGTGAAATTCATGTCTCTTATTTAGATTCAGGTAGATTTGATGGTAGAAGTATTACACATGTACTTACATCCAGTCCATCTTAGTATTAGTACAGTGCATCTTAGTTTTATAGTACTAGTACATCTTAGTCTTACTTTTTTATATGAGTCTTAGTGATGTGGTACCAAACAATAAATGAATTATAATGTAAATTCAGGTCTCTTATTTTGATTGTAAAATCTTTTCTATTTAAAAGGTGAAATGTGTTTTACTCCTTGTGCAGTGGAGTTATCGTAATCTTTTGAATAAGTCCAGTAGAAATCTTATTTTTCCCAGTATAAATTACAATCACGAGCAGCATTAATAAAATATCAGATACATTAAAAAATCAACAGTCTCATTTACTATTTTCGAAGATTTTACACAGTTCTTGGGTAACTGTTAAATATTCAAGATACACAACATAGGATACACACTGGTCTTAGATCGCAGTCTAAGACTTTCGACTTGTGAAGGTGGAACAAACAATCGCAAATTTCATGAGGTCTTATTATCCATGACATTGATTATTTGCTGACAGATTTCAATGGTAGGTTGTTCTCATTAGAACAAGACGTTGTAGTATAAATATCCACAACAGTGCTCAGATTTGAGTGAGGTGTTGTTATTATGTGCACCTGTTAAAAAATATACATTCCTTTTCCCTTGGAACGGAAATGCTAGATCTCTTCTAGCTAAAAAATGCTACAATATAAATATATATAAATATATACATATATAATTAATCTTTGTTAAACATGTATTTGTGTAAAAACTAATTAATTTTAAAAGAATATTGTGATAAAAATATTCTTAAACAGAATCTTCATTCATTGTTGTTATTACTTATAGAAAAAAATAGAAAAATTAATGAATAAAACTAACACTGCTGCCCGAAGAAATATATTTCGAAAGATAAACAATTTCTAAATCTCAAAATGTGGATACCTTTTAAAACAAAAGTCAATAAAGTCGTAAAAGAAAGAAAAATTTATCAGACATCCCACTGTGTGTATTAAAATTTCTTTTAAATCACATTACTCAAAAAAAATTATTTCAACAGTTTGTTTGCTACAGACATCTTCAATACTTTTTTGCGAACATTTTTTTTTTCTAAGAAAGAAAAAAACTTTCTTTCTTCCTGTAGATATTTCTTTCAATTTTTCTCTCCTGTATAACTAAAAGCATATGTCCGTAAAACTAAATTATATCTTTTGATTAACGACCTACGTCTTCGCATCTTTTTTCATTACTTTATTAAAAAGGGAAAAAGAGGGAACTTAAAGATCTGTTCTCTCCGGTAGCCCATTTTTTCCCTTGCCTTTATCGAGAAGATGAAAAAATACCTCGATTCCAAGAAAGACGATAATCAAAATAAATAATACGCCAGACTGCATCTTTGGCGTCAAAAAAAAAATGGAAGAATATGGATATTGATATATAATTTTTTTAATCTTTTGTTTTTCTCCATTTTTTTCGAATAGAACGTCAAGGGAAAAATATTTTTTTTAAATATGAGTCCATAAATTGAGCAAAGTTTACTTAAATTCATTTAAAGAGACTGTGTTAAAGTATCGTTTGGGGTATCGTGTGTTTATTGTCAGTTTCGTAAGTGAATTTAGTTTGTTTAAACTATCGCCAAAGAAGAAACGTCGCCAAATTTGCATCTGTTCAAAGTTAATCACTGTCAAAAAGCAGGTGATACTTTATCACTTGGAAACCCACAACTCAGAAACCATTTATTTTAATTCTTGTATCCTAGATGCATGGAAACAAAATTTTCATGACAAGTTTTGATTTATTGGTTACATTTTACTTCACTCTCGATATAAAAGTTTGATCAAATAAATTTCCTTGTAATATTTTTTTGAAATAAATTCATATTTTTAAATTATTTTTTATTTTAAATTACACATGAGAAAAAAGTAATTATTGGATAAAGATTTAGAAATGTAAAAAATTAGTGAAGCTTTCGAATTTCTTTTCATTGGTGAATTTTTGTAATAAATGTTCGTTGCTAATTCATTCCTTTTATAGTCATATGGTAGATTAAAATACACAAAATTGAAAAATATTTATCAATAATAAATATTTTTAATAAAACTAATACGTAACAAAATAGATTGTAGTTTTTTTATACATCTGACGTTCATTCGAATAAGAAAAATCATGGAACACAATAATGATGTTAAAAAATTTTTTTTTGAAAAATATTTATCAATAATAAATATTTTTAATTTAGATTTCTGCTTCTATCACTTTTCTTGTTATTTTTCTTTCTTCTTCTTATCATTCTTTCTTCTTATTATTTTGTTATTGTTCTTCTTTTTTCTTCTTGGAACACAATAAAGATGTTAAAAAAAATTTTTTTGTTAAAAATATTTATTATTGATAAATACTTTTAACATCTTTAGTGTGCTACATCATTTTTCGTTTTGTTTTTCTTTCTTATTTTTATCATTCTTTCTTTTTATTTTTATTCTTCTTATTTTTATTCTTTTTTCTCCATGGAACACAATAAAAATGTTAAAAATTTTGTGTGAAAAATATTTTTCAATAATAAATATTTTTAACAAAAAAAATGAAAAATATTTATCAATAATAAATATTTTTAACAAAAAAAAAAATTTGTAATATCTTTATTGTGTTCTATCACTTTTCGTTTTTTTTTCTTGTTTTTTATTTTTCTTTCTTCTTATTTTTATTCTTTTTTTCTTATTTTACAATAAAAATGTTAAAAATTTTTTTTTTTTTTTCTTAATAAATATGGAACACAAATTTGTAAAGACGTTAAAAAAATTATTTTATTTTTTTTTTGTTAAAAATATTTATTATTGATAAATACTTTTAACATCTTTAGTGTGCTACATCATTTTTCGCTTTGTTTTTCTTTCTTATTTTTATCATTCTTTCTTTTTATTTTTATCATTCTTTTTCTCCATGGAACACAATTTTTTATTTTTATTCTTCTTATTTTTATTCTTTTTTCTTGTTATTTTTCTTTCTTCTTATTATTATTTTATTATTTTTTTCTTGGAACACAATAAAAAAAAAAATGTTAAAAAATTTTTTGTATGAAAAATATTTATCAATAATAAATATTTTTAACAAAAAAAATTTGTAATATCTTTATTGTGTTCTATCACTTTTCTTATTTTTCTTTCTTCTTCTTATTATTATTATTATTTTATTATTATTCTTCTTTTTTCTTCTTGGAACACAAAGATGTTAAAAAATATTTTGTTACAAATATTTATCAATAATATTAAATATTTATAATAAAAAAAAATTTTAACATCTTTATTGTGTTCCATCATTTTTCTTCTTATCGTTATTTTTCTTTTTTTTATTCTGCTTGGAACTCAATAAAGATAATCAAAAAAAATTTTGTTAAAAATTTTTATCAATAATAAATAATATTTTTTAATAATATATTTTTAAAAACAAAAATTTTCAACATCTTTATTGAGTTCCATCATTTTTCTACTTATTCGAATGGACGTCAGACATGCATATAAAATCTCCAATCTATTTTTCTACAAACTTCTTTCTTTTTTTTAATGTATAGATCTATCTTTTAAATAAACTCCTTATTAACTTTCTAACGGGATGAAATTTTAAAGAAACATCATAACATTTTGAGAAAATTGCAATTATTTCAATTAGGGCTGAAATAATTTGAAGTTGCAATTATTTTAAAAGCTTGCACAAAAAGACAAAAATCATAAAGCAAATAAATAATTTAAATTTTAATAACCCTAATGGAAATTAATAAGTTAAATCGAAATTTGTAAGAGAACCCACATTAATTATCTCTCTAAAGTCATAATTATAATAAAGGAACTCATTTTCATCCAACAGACTACAGGTTCTTAAAGTATTGAACGCGACCTGTTTCTTAAAAACGATGAGAGATTTTTAATAACTTTCAAAATTACTTTAATTACTCTATTTTTAGCAAGGAACTCTTGGTTTTAAAATCTTTGAGAATTTTGATTCCCTTATAGCATCTCAGTTATTTCATTTGGAAAATCTCAAATCCCAATCAAAACAAAAAATTCTCTTAACAATTTTGAGAGAACTTTTTAATTGCATTTTAAATGAAAATAAATACAATGCACTGTTGTTGTAGTTGTTGTCATATCCCTCATGGAAGGAGGGAAAGGGAGGAACAGCTTCTGTTTTGAAGGAGCATTCATAGGTAGAAGTCTGACATGAATCCGTGTCGCTGAAGAGGGAGCGCAGTGCCTTCCTGGAGGACGTTTAGCGAGAACTACCCAACGTTTGCGTATCGTGTGACGGAAACTCCCACCAGGTAGTCCTACTAAAGAAACAAGATGCTGAACATCACAAAAGACATCGAGGCTCCTTGTTTTTGAAACAGTATCTGCAACAAGGCTACCAGCGGACTGAACCACAGTCCTGATGCTCACCAGCGGTACACGTTACCACTGAGCCACGAAATCGGCTACGTTGCACTGTAAATGTTTTAATTAAATGTAAATTATTTTATTGTTCTGGCGGTAGGAAATAGAAAATTTATTAATGCTTCAAAAAAATTATAATAATTAAAAATATTAATTTTTCCTTTATGAAGTTAAATGATTTGATAACACTGCAATATATAATTTTAAGAAAAAATGTATCTGGGTGTAATCAGTTTATCCATGCTGATGGCCAACTATGAAAACCTCTTTTGTGTTTCAGTATTCTCAAAAATTCTATATGTTGATCTTGAATTTATCTTTATATATGAGAAGGTTGTTCACAAATTTCTGTGAACTTCAATTTGAACATGTTTGGAATCTAAGAGAAGGCTTTTTAAACAGGGCATCAACATCGAATCTGCCAGACACGTGGCTCAGTGGCAACGCGAGCTGCTGGTGAGCATTAGGGCTGAGGTTCCATCTGCTGGCGGCTTTGTTGTAGACGCTATTTCATAGAAAACGAGAAGACTCGATGGCGATTGGGATGTTCAGCATCTTACCTCATGAGTTGAACTACCTGGCGGGAGTTTTCTGGGTTCTCCCATACAATATACAAATGAAGGGTGGTTCCGCCCCCTTCCCCCCGGAAGGCATTGTCCTCCTTCTTCAGCGACACGGAGCCAACTCAGTTTTCTACCTACGGGTAGCAAGCATCACAACAGAAGTTGCATCATCACCCCTTTCCCACCTTCCATGAGAATACATTGGTTCATGGATTTGATCTAGATATTGCTGTCTACCAAGTGGGATAAGAAATAACAACACATGGAGCCTGGATGGTCGAGTGTCTAATGTTCTGGTTGATTTAACGCTGCCACGGGTTTCGGGTTCGAGTCCTGGCGGTGTATGATGTTTGTAGTGATTCAGAATCCATTTTAAGCCGTAGGTCCCGGCCTCATATGACTGTAGAGCGTCACGAAGCGAAACCAGACTTTTACCTACGGTTGCTCCATCATTACAGAGGTTGCCCCCTTTCTCTTCAACCATGAGTCCATACGGGTTCGTGGGCTTGGTCTAGATGTCTACCAAGCTGGATAAGAGACAATAACAAAACAGCGAATCTAGCTAGGCACACTACTAATAGACCTCGAATCAAACTGTTGGATATTTCTGTAGAACCTTATTCCTAATTCTGGATCCATGCAAAGTAAACAAGCAACTTAACATTTTAATGAAATGAAAAAACGAAATCAAAAAAAATATATGAATTCTTTTCAGAGAAAGATAAAAATTTGTATCAAGTTAAAATACTTTTTAAACGATAATAAGCAGTATTTTTTGCTAAACATGAATTAAATATGTTAAAAAAAAGGATACTTACAATTTTTGCTTACGAATTATATCAATAATGTTTACGTCTTTCAATGTAGTGAATTATATTTGAAACAAACTTTATGAACAATGTCAAACTGAAAGAGTTCGTTTATAAAGCAGAACATAAAATTCAGATGTTTATGTCTGGAATATGTAAGATAAATTCTTAAGTATTAATCATATTAAGATAGTTAAATAATCCTTCTATTGGACTCCAAGAGGAAGATAACAGGTAGGCTGAAAGGTTCGTAGGCTGACACATAGATGGCGCTACTAATATTAAATGCATATAATTTTTAGTTAGCCATAACCTTCAAAAGACACGTGTATAAATTTGACAGCTGTTGCACTATTAGTATGTGAGTTATAACATTTTCAGTGGAGCAACTGTTGTTAGTGTGAAAAGATGGATAAAAAAGAATTTCGTGTGTTAATAAAGCATCGCTTTTTGGCGAAAAAAATACTGTTGAAGTCAAGGCTTGGCTTGATAAACATTATTCGGACTTTGCACCAGGAAAATCCACCGTAGAGAAGGGGTTTGCTAAATTTAAAAGAGGCGAAATGAGCACCGAGGACGATGCACGCAGTGGACGCCCCAAAGAAAAATCCACAAAATAATTTCTGATAACCGTAAAGTGAAATTGATTGAGATAGCTGAGACCCTAAAGATATCAGAGGAACGTGTTGGGCATATCAGGAAGGAATATTTGGATATGCGAAAGCTCTGTTCAAAGTGGGCTCACAATCGACCAAAACCAACAACGAATTGATGATTCTAAGCAGTGTTTGGAGCTGTTCAATCGTAATAAACCCCAATTTTTGCATCGATATGGGACAATGGATGAAACATGACTCCATCATTTCACACCGGAGTGCAATCGACAGTCAGCCGAGTGGTGATGAACACTAATAATGCTATAACTTCACTAAAAATGCTATAACTCCCATACTAATAGTGACTGTTCAGCTGTCAAATTTATACACGTGTCTTTTGAAGGTCAAGGCTAACTAAAAATCATATGGATTCAATACTAGTAGCGCCATCTATGTGTCAGCCTATGAATATTTCAGCCCACCTGTTAAGGAAACAGCTAATCCCCTAGGTGTTATTCGAGAAGATATTCATTACAAATACGAATTGCCAAATGCTGTTGCAAATTTAGCATGTGAAAATCTTGTTATTCACCTGTTAAATAATTAAATGAACCTCTGCCAGAATTAGAAATGACGATCGTGTCTTCCAAACAAAAAACAGGAAGTTAATTTTAATATCCTATTTCTCATATGTTATTTCAAATAGATATAGAATTCCAGTACTGTTAAATTTCTACTTTTCATACATATCCTTCCTTTGTATTTCCTTTCAAAACACAAAAGATATAACGCTCGAGAAATACTAAAAATATGCTAAGTAGTATTTTCACACATACGAGTAGTCTCTGTTTTCAAATTGAAAAGGGTGGAATGTTTTGTTGGATGGTGGTTTGTGTTTCCTAACCAGGAATTCGAAATTCGACCATCGATATCGATCCTAAAGATAAAAATGTGTAAGGTTTAAAGTATACCGGTGTAACGTCTCGGTCTATACCCCACCAATAACGGCTTCAAGAAGAGGGTCACTTTGAGGTTAGTGGGAACACTTTAAATTTTATTTACAAGCACTATTTATATTTACAAATATAGAATTCTGGGTTATTATACAAACAAACGAAAATTAAAAATATGAATTTGATCACAAGTTCATGATTAAATCACAAGTAAAGTTCACTCCAGGGTCAGAGATGTTCAGAGTTGTCGGGTTTACATCGAATCTAAAACACGTGGTTTATGACAGACTTTAATTATCACACGATGTGATACAAGAAACCAAAAAGAGTTTACTTTGAAAGTAGGCGGAAACTCTTGCCTGTGCAATCACATCACAGAAGAAGGCAACAGTTCTTGTCGACTCGCAGCATAGCTATCTTCTCGAAAAACCTCCTTTTAAAAAAATCCGCCAAGAGGTGGGGGTTCAGCTTCCCTCACGTATCATTGCAATAGCCGTTTTCTCAGCCCATGGTCTATCGCCCATTACGATGCAACAACTCATGGTGTAGTCCACATTCCATCTGTAATTGTTTCGACCTGTGATTGTCGCACAGAAATTCGCTAATTTCATGAAGTTTCATTATCCATGACACTGAATATCTGTTATCAGATTAGAATGATATGTTGTTCTCATTAGTACAAATCATTAATTTCATGTAATATAACCAACCACAACACTGCATATCTGCTGCCAAATTTTAGTGATGGGTTGTTATTACGTACTTGTCAAACAATATACATTCTTCTCCCCTGGGAAAGAAATGCCATGACACTTTCCGTGAAAAATGCTACACTGAGGATGGGCACAATAAATGTGTAGACCAGAATGTCTTCCCTTCCCATCCCATTGGAGGAAGATGCGAATCATCCATGTATCACCTTTCAAGATGTTTATTCAAAATTCTGATGCAACGTAGCAACACAATCTGGGTGCAACATAGCATTTCCCTAATGGTACGCCTTGGGTAACACTGAATATGCTACACAAGGAACCCAGTGGCGAATGACTGATGAAAATGACCAAAAAAGAATTGACGTCTCAAAGTGACTAAATTTAAAGTAGTTGCTTTTATAAATTTCAGTGTATTTTCAATTACAATTTTCCTTAATATGCTTGTACTCAAATAAATTGATATGAATCTAATGATCTGAATTCCAATTTCTATTGCAGGCCGTCATAACGCGAGATGGAGTCGTAGGCTTCGTAATAGAACATTCGCCATCGGAAGGAATCACAGTGCTCCGATTCATCGAAGAGTTTCTGCAAACACTGTAAGTCCTAGAATTCCGAAATTTGTGGAGCCTATTATATTAGGAGATATTTCAGTTTCCACTCAACAAATGAACGTTTGTATATACTAAAGAAATCTGTCATTGTCAACTATTAAAAAGTTATGAAAAATAAACTAATACAGATTTTTAATAGTACAAGCAAAATAATGGTTGTATTTATAAGACTAATTTCTGCAAACAATAAATTTTTTTATAATTCAATTAAAAATTAACACTTAAAATCGAAATTATTAAAAGGTTTATTTTAGGTATATATATATATAGATATTCTAGTGCTCGGTGTCACAGGTTTCGGGTTTGGGTCCCGGCAGTGCCTTGGATGTTTGTAGTGGGTAGGAATCCACTTTAAAGCGTATGTTCCAGTCTTAATTTAGAGTATTGGGCGTAGGGTTGATAATCCTACCACGTAAAAACCTCATGTTTCGGAATCTGCAAGTAGGCAGATGGCCTTGGCCCCCCATAGGGCTGTTGCGCCAATGAAGAAGATAAGAAGAAATATATATTTCCTAATTGAAACTTTCTCCCAGCTTTATTTACAACTGTTAAATTCATTAAACATTCTAAATATTTCTAACTGGCATGCTTCACAATATCCGTTCTATAGCTGCATTTGTGAAAAGCCATGTTTTACTTAAAAGAACTCTTAGAATTTCTAAAAAAAATCTGTATATCACGTTCTATTTCAATTTTTTTAAAAAAAATTGATATTTATAAATTAAAATCGGATACAACAACTTAATTTGATAATATAAATACAAAATATTAAAGAACAATTGCATGATTGAATCAGGAAATGTATTATTTGTATAGACTAAAGAAATTATTCTTCTATTAAAAGAGGGAAAATAGAAAATATGAATATCTTAATTATTTCAGCACATATTTTTTCTAAAACTAAAAGGTCTTATCTCAGCTACATGTTTTGAAATTTTTTTGGTTTTTTTTTTTTTTTTTTTTTTAATACGCTTTTATTAGCTTCACCTGTATGTTTGTATGTTTGTATGTATGTATGTAACTTTTTCCCCTGGAGATCTGTTTCTCCTCATATACACTATTTAAGCTGCAAAGAAACATTTACAGGCAATTGATTCTTTTTAATACGCTTTTCTATTAGTTTCACCTGAATGTTTGTTTGTTTGTTAAACTAGAAAGTAAAAAATAAATGAATAGTTTAAAAAAACTAAAAAACACGCTTTTAGAGTTAATCAAATTAAAAAGTAAAAAATATTTGTTAAAATAAGAATAAAATGACTTACGAGAAAATGAATGTCACTGTTCTAAAAGCGTGGGGTGCTCGATGTCAATTGTTAAAACATTTTTCGCTAGTTTCATTCCGAAATGCAGAGTTAATTTAAAATTGTCATACAAAGCACCCCACGCTTTTAGAACAGTGGCATCCATTTTCTCGTAAGTCATTTTATTCTTATTTTAACAAATATTTTTTACTTTTTAATTTGATTAACTCTAAAAGCGTGTTTTTTAGTTTTTTTAAACTATTCATTTATTTTTGTAATCCTTTTAGATTTTTATAGTTAAATAACAATAAACTTGTATTTCTTTTAAGCTGCATATATGCTTACTTAATGTTGCCATTTTGATTTTCAAAATTTTACAATTTTGCTTAATAAAATATTATTTATTATTTATTTATTTATAAATAATAAATAATAAAACAATATTTATTTATGTATTATTTATTATATATTTTTATTAATAAAATATTATTATTATTAAATGCTATTATTTATTTATTGCTTAGTAAAATATTATTTATTATTATTGCTTCTGAAGTTGAGAATCAAAATTATTAGATGTCGTTTTAACTTTATTTTCTGGATTATTTTTCGTTTCATTTTTTTTTACTAGGCGCATGTTTTCATTGAATAAGTTTTGCCATGCATTACCAGGATTTGCGTGCCAGTTAAATGAGGTATTTTAGTTTTATGCTTTTAAAATTGTTTTTATTCATTTAGTTAATTCAAATTATTTTTATATAATTTTATGTTTGCTTTTCTCAGATACGCTATTTTGTCTTTCGTTTTTGATATTTTTATGTCACCAATTATGTTATCAACAATATTTTCAGAAATCTTTGAACTATATAGATATTAATTTTATAAGAAAAGACTTTACATCAAAAAGTATTTATTTTGGCAAAGATATAAATAATTAATATTTAAATAAAGTGGATATAAAGTAGAGATAAAATTTTATCTATTGTAAATTCTTGAAACCAGAATCAGCCAGGTGATTAAACAAAATACATTAAAAACAGTATAATATTCCACACTTACTTACTTCCACACTTAGTTTTAAATACTTAGGATCAGAAATTAATTATCAAAATAATATCTTACCTGAAATAAAAAAAATAGAATTGTGTCTGCCTATAAAACCTTTTTTAGGTTAAAAAAATCTCTTTAAATCACAGTTCATAAGCATAAAAACTAAATTCTCGTTATATAAAACCCTTATTAGACCTATTTTGGTCTATGGCTCTGAAACTTGGACTTTGGCGAGATCTGATGAGGCCCATTTGGATATATTTGAGTGGAAGATTTTAAGGACTATTCTTGGAGGTGTCAAGAAAGCGATTGTTGGAGAAGACTGTACAAATATAAATAAATGCTATAAAGACTCAGATATTATAAAATTTATTAAGAATAATAGGTTAAACTGGGCTGTTCATGTATTTCGAATGAAGGATTTAAACCCTGTAAAAAGTCTCGTTTTGGTAAAGGCACAGGGACAAAGTGGAAGAGGACGATCCAAGTGGCGATGGATAGACAGTTGTAAAAGATTTTGCTCCACTAACGGTTAAGAATTGGATGACTCATGTCACCCAGAGGAATGCATTAAAATCTCTTCAAAGGAAAGCCTTGGTCCACTCTGGGCAGTCGTGATATTGATGATGATGAAAATATTTCATCATTTAAGAAATATCAACCTTTATAAAAAAAACCGTAATCAATGTTATAACTTATATTGCATTATATTACTTATTAAAATATATAAGTATTATAAATTTAGAATAATTGTACCTGAAATAAAACTTTGCAGTAAAGAAACATTATTATTAATTGAAACAAAACAAACTCATCTATTAATTTAAATAAAAGTTATAATTTCTGAAAATGAAAAAAAAAAAATTCTGAAGAAATCTGGAGTCTAATTTTACGATAAAATACAGTTTTATTAAATGCCTTGAAAAGATAATCCCAAAACAACAAAGTAAAGTTTTATTAAATGACTCGAATAGACAGTCCCAAAACAGTTAATATTATTTTCGAAGCAAAAAAGCAATAATTTTTTAAATAATTTGATCGTAAGTTTCAAAGAAAGTCGTTGAAAAGCAAATTGAAAAATAAACTACATTCAAACAAATAACAACACTACTTGTTTATTTAATAACTTATTCCTTTAGCAACACAAAAAAAATAAAAGGAATAAAAACATTAAAGAATTATGAATATATTTTGAAGCCAAAATAGTCTTCTTTTACAAAAAATATATTGTGTTGAACTACTATGGTACAGTAGTTCATGGTTCGAAAACAACGACACCAGTACAACTGGAACATTTTCATTGAATAAAACGAAATTAAATTGATAATCATACTTAAATGAATAAAAAAATACAAATGAACTTTTTTTAATATTTTCAATTGTGTTTCTATGGCCTATTTTGGTTAACTTCTTAATAATTATACAGCAATATGATTTTTTATTAAACCATTTCGTTGATATAAAGAAATGTGCAATAATTTTTATGTTTAACGAATTTTTTACCTCTTTACGTTTACTAGTGATGTATTGCTTTTTCTTAATGTGAATGCATTCACTATACTATTGACTTCTTTTCTATCTAGTTTTTGATTTTGCAATTTAGAGAAGATTTATTTGTTTTTATACGACAGATCATCGGAAACGTCGGAAAACGACACCGCAGCGACAACCACCGCTTCGTCCTTCCGTCTGCCAACAGCACTAAGTTGGGAAATAGATGACGAAATTTCCTCTGCCATACAAGAAGCCAGCAAGAAAATGAACAAGTAATGCATCTTCAACAATTAATTTGCAAATGATAATACACTGAAGTGACAAAAGTCATGGGATACCTCTTAATATCGTGTCGGCCCTCCTTTCGCCCGGCGAAGTGCAGCAACTCGACGTGGCATGGACTCAACAAGTCGTCGGAAGTCTTCTGCAGGAATATTGAGCCATGCTGTCTCGACAGACGTCCATAATTGTGAAAGCGTTGATGGTGCAGGATTTTGGACACGAACAGACCTCTCGATGATGTCCCATAAATGCTCGATGGGATTCATGTCGGGCGATCTAGGTGGCCAGATCATTCGTTGAAATTGTCCAGAATGTTCTTCAAACCAATCGCGAACAGTTGTGGCCCGGTGACATGGCGCATTGTCATCCATAAAAATCCCATCGTTGTTTGGGTACATGAAGTCCATGAATGGCTGCAAGTGATCTCCAAGTAGCTGAACTTAAGCATTTCCAGTCAATGTTCGGTCCAGTCGCACCAGAGGACCAAGTCCATGCCACGAAAAAACAGCCCACACCATTACGGAGCCACCACCAGCTTGAACAGTGCCTTGCTGACAGTTTGGGTCCATGGCTTCGTGGGGTCTGCGCCACACTCGAACCCTACCATCAGCTCTTATCAACTGAAATCGTGACTCATCGGACCAGGCCACGGTTTTCCATTCATCTAGGGACCAACCGATATGCTCACGTGCCCACGAGAGTCGCTGCAAGCGATGTCGTTCTGTCAGTAAAGGCACTCGAGTCGGTCTTCTGTTGGAATAGCCCAAGAAAGCCAAATTTCTCCGCATAGTTCTAACAGACAAGTCCCTTGTACGTCCCACATTGATTTCTGCGGTTATTTGACGCAGTGTTGCTTGTTTGTTGGAATTTATGACTCTTTGCAGACGTCGCCGGTCTCGGTCGTTAAGTGCAGGCGGTCGACCACTGCGCTGTCCATGGTGGGATGTTATGCCTGAAATTTCATACTCTCGGCACACTCTTGACACAGTGGATCTGGGAATGTTGAATTCCCTAACGATTTCCGAAATGGCATGACCCATGCGTCTAGCTCCAACTAACATTCCGCGTTCAAAGTCTGTTAATTCCCGTCGTGCGGTCATTATCACGTCAAAACCTCTTCACATGAATAACTTGAACAGAAATGAAAGCTCTGCGAAAGCACTGCGCATTTATACCTGTTCTACGCGATCCTACTGCCATCTGAAAATTTACATATTGCTATCCCATGACTTTTGTCACTTCAGTGTAAAGAGTTTTGTAATTGCTTTTGATAAATATTTAGCTTGAAAAATGACTAGCTTTTAATTTGGTTAATATTTCATATTTACCGCGATTTCAAAATTCATGATTAGAAATTTAACTAAGCATATACGATATTTAATTCCTTGTGTCTGAATCTATTCAGTCATTCAATTTTTCTTACTTAAGCAATATCACTTCACATTCATGTTTGTCTGTAACAGTTTTTCATCAAATTTAAAAAAAAAAAAAAATTATTCTTTGCAATGTCGGTGTAGCGTAACAATTAAATATCAGGCTTTTTTTTCTTTGTTCATTCTTTGTATGTTCCACATAAGTAATTAATCATTTTCTATATACCATGAACAGCCCATCGAATCATTCACTATATACCATGTAACTCTCATACATGAACGGTCCACCGAATCGTTTACTTTATATCATGAATATTCTACCATGAACAGCCCATCGAATCATATATTATATGCTACGTAATTTTCATACTATGAACAAACCATCGAATTATTTACTATATACCATGTAAATCTCATACAACGAACAGCCCATCGAATCGTTTACTATATACCTCGTACTTCTCATACCGTGAACAGCCCACCGAATGGTTTACTTATATACCTCGTACCTCTCATACCGTGAACAGCCCATCGAATCGTTTACTATATACCTCGTACCTCTCATACCGTGAACAGCCCATCGAATCGTTTACTATATTCGTACCTCTCATACCGTGAACAGCCCATCGAATCGTTTACTATATACCTCAAAATTACCTCTCATACCGTGAACAACCCATCGAATCGTTTATTTATACCTCGTATATACCGTGAACAGCCCATCGAATCGTTTACTATATACCTCGTACATCTCATACCGTGAACAGCCCATCGAATCGTTTACTATATACCTCGTGCCTCTCATACCGTGAACAGCCCATCGAATCGTTTACTATATACCTCGTACCTCTCATACCGTGAACAGCCCACCGAATCGTTTACTATATACCATGTAACCACCATACCGTGAATAGACCACCGAATCATTTGACTATCATATCATGAACCGCCCGCCAAAGGGTAATGAAGAGAGAAAATTGCTTTTGGGAAGAACCATTAATAATTGCCATGTTAGCATGACGCATGGGGGAATATCTGAGAAAGTCCCTCCTGATAGTCTAGTTATAGAGAGACGTATAATTAGAAGCCACTGCCATTGAGTATCATCATATTTAAAAGCAGTGACTGCAACTGATATCACTAACGAATTCAAACCTATTTTCCAAGCTACTATATTAGCATTGAGCTGCTAAAATATCCTTATAAACTCTTATTAAAATATTTTGGTATTTTTTACAGTACTTTTATTTGTAAATTTTGTTTCCTTATAACTGTGCATACTGCAATGTGCGGTTTTAGTATATGATAGGAATATAACATTATATTCTATAGAAATAGAAATTTCTTTCTGTAACTTTTCTTAAAGATAACTCCCAATATTTATGTAATTACACATGAGGAAAACCATAAACACATCCCCACAAATAAGTCATTGTCTTCGGGCTGTCCGCATGTGGACATGTTAACCTATCTAAGGGTTTCTCTAAAAGATTACGGAGATTGAACATGATATTTGATAAGCCTCATATTAGAGAGTTTTTGCATACCGTACGTTAGTTACCGTAGGACGTACGGTATGCAAAAACTCCCTAATATTATGTTATTCATCCTTCCCACTTATCTCTAGGTAAAAATATTATTTTTGGGGATATGCATAAATATTATGTTTTATATATTTGCTACTATTTATTATTATATTTGCTTATCTATTTGTTTTATATATATTTTGTTTTAAAATTGCACTAATTGGACTTAATTTACTTGTTGTTTTTTAGCCTTTATTTACTCATCCTAATTTTTCAATTTTTCTTCTTGAAGGTTGTGCAACGATGTGGATTTGTTCGTACATCGTTTCACGAAATACGGCAAGGAATTCATCAAAAAGCACAAAATGAGTCCCGATGCTTTCATACAAGTCGCACTACAACTCACTTATTACAAGTAAGTGGTCGAATGGAGAATTAACTGCTTTCGATTGATTTTTACCTAACTATTTTTAGGTATTTTATCAAACTATTGTTAAGTAAATTGTAAACAGGGATAGAATTGGCAACAGAATTATTTTAATTAGCAATTCTTCTGCGAATTATTATGTATGTTCTTCGAAATTCTGTGATAACCAAGTTTCTCAATAAAATGCTTCAAACAATTTAATTCGAATACAATACAGGAACACTCACAGAACTTAATTTCTGTATATCTTTTAATCTAATATGTATGAATATATAATCTAGCCAACGGCCGTACCATGCTGAATATACCGGTTCTCGTTAGATCACCGAAGTTAAGCATCATTGGGCGCGGTCAGTACTTGGGTGGGTGACCACCTGGGAACACTGCGTGCCATTGGCAAATTTGGGACCTGAATGGCCGAGTGTCTAGCGCTCTGGCGCTCGGTGCCACAGGTTTCGGGTTCGAATCCCGGCGGTGCCATGGATGTTTGTAGTGGTTCGGAATCCACTTTAAGCCGTAGGTCCCGGTCTTCTATGACTGTAAGAGCGTCACGGAGCAAAAGTCAGGCTTCTACCTACGGGTGCTCCATCACAACAGAAGCTGCTTCCTTCCCCTTCAATCATGAGTCCATATGGGCTCGTGGGCTTGGCCAGCCAAGTGAGATAAGAAACAACAACAACATATATAATCTAAAATTCTAAAAATAATGGATACAGTTAAGATATTGCAATGAATAAATCTTTATTCTGAAATCTAACAAATTATGAGCAATTTTTAACATTGAAGCTAAAATTTCAAAATTGAAATTCAATATTAAAAAAAAAAAAAAAAAATTGTTTCATAATTTTCCAAAAATTTTAAAAATTATTTTTAAAATTTCAGAAAATAAAAAAGAAATAAAATATTCCAAGATTATGAAATTTCAAAAAATTTCCTCTTTAATAAAATAATTTTTAAAAATAAATTTCCCTCATTATTTAAAAAAATGAGAAAATTTTTTTAAAAAATAAATATAAATTAATTTTAAAAAAAAAATTTAAATAATAAAATTAATTTCCTCAAGTTTTTAAAAAATAAAATTTAAAAAATGCTAAAATTTAAATCTAAAATTTTAAAAATTTTAAAAATTAAAAATTAAAATAAAAAAAGATTTTAACTTTTAAAATTAAATTAAATTAAAAATTTCTAAAATAAATATTTTTAAAAAAAATAATAAAAAATTTCGAGAATTTTTTTAATTTCTTAAAATTTAAATTAATAAAAAATAAAAATTATTTTTAAAACAATTTTACAAATTTCCGTCATAATTTTACAAGATTATAAAATTAAAGAAAAAGGCACAAACACTGTAAGCACTAAAGAAAAAAAGTAATGAAACAAAATAGGAAAGAATAATCCAGAAATAGAAATGAAATTTTAGAAGAAAATCAAAATATTTTGTACAACTACCAATTATTTAGAATAATTTTTCACTTATTTATAAAGTAGTATAAAGTAGTATCAAGGAAGATATAATAAATCGAACAAATAATCCTATTAATAATTTTATATGAGAAGAAGAATGTATTTACCTTTCGGATTCAAGCTTTCGAACTTTTCTATTAATAAAGTACCGTATTTTTCTCCCTAACGCGCATGCTCATAGGAAACTGAGCAGGCGCGCTAGAGAGAAAAAAGCTAACGGACGAACGAACAAAAAAACTCTCTATTATTACCACTGATTTATTGCCTCGCGTTCTCTTCATATTGAAACAGACTACATGGAACGAAGGACCTTATGATTTGTGTGGGTGCGAAGCATCTTGGCTGCAAAGCAGCCGCTAGCTTCTATCTTGAGTTGGAGTCCTTTGAAGTTATGAAATAATACATTAAAAAACAAAGCAGGTAAAGACTAATAGGTGACTTGCCCAGATATATATGTATACAGACATATATATAGGAAATGCTCAT
Source organism: Caerostris darwini (assembly GCA_021605075.1). Taxonomy (NCBI): domain Eukaryota; kingdom Metazoa; phylum Arthropoda; class Arachnida; order Araneae; family Araneidae; genus Caerostris; species Caerostris darwini. Next base: position 96,995 of record BPLQ01005805.1, on the reverse strand, counting down.
GCTCATAGGAACGCGTCATCATAACGCGCATGCTCATAGGAAACTGAGCATGCGCGCTAGGGAGAAAAAGCTAACGGACGTCCTACGGTAACTAACGTACGATATGTGAAAACTCTCTAATATCGTTTTCAGTAAACACTATTTTTAATACTCCGCTAGATTTAAAAAGCTATCTGGCTTCGAGAAAATTATATTTTTTTTTATAAAAAATGATATATGAAACCACATGAAATATTAATTTCAATAACTCGCATAAAAAACAGAATAAGAATCTTTTTTTAGAACAAAGATTATTTATTTTATCTGTATTTGCCAAAAAAATAATCGGATAAAAAAAAAAAGACGTAGTAAAAAATCTTTTGTCAGTTAATCATAATTTGATATCCCTTTTCATTTAACCAGTAATGCGTCAGAATAAATTTTTAACAGAAATCTTTAAAGTAAATTTAATAACATTCAGTTTCTTATTGTATGGTTTCTTCACGAATATTTAAACTTGTTGTTTTTTAAACTGGGTTTTATTTTATTTTGATTTTTAATATGAATTATTTCTATGAAAATCTTTTTTCAGGGTCCTTTTTTCCCTAAAAAATCAATATTTTTCATTCTATTTCAGTTTAATTTTCAGAATTGCATATTCATGTTAAATTTGTAATAAATGATCAATATTAAAATGCAATTATAAGAATATATTTAAAAATTGTGGTAACTTAAAATCATTGCTTCTTTCAGTTAATATAATATTTAATATTAATTAGATTGATTGAAAAAAATTTTGATTAGTAGAATGCAAACATATAATTTAAATTATATTTTTAAAAAAATGTTTCAGTAGAATTAAAGATATTAAACAATAAATAAATAATAGAAACCGACTAAATAAAGCGCTCATTCTTATTCAAGAATTTTTTTTTCTTTAATCTAATAGCTTTCATAGCCAGGCGGCAACTGATGGAGCATAAATGTGATGTCAATATAAAAATTTAAATAATAATAAATCTACGAAGCTTAGTACTTAAAGAATATGAAAGAATGAGATAAAAATATAAAAATTTAATCGGCTGGACCGATATACAGGTTACCCGTAAAATTTAAAATTTAATGTAAGAACAAAACGCATAACAGCAATCTTTAAAAAAAAAAAAAATAGAATACCACACGAATTTTTTTTTCTTGAAAAATCTTACTTCACTTTGAAATAATAGAGAGTTTTTGCATACCGTACGTTAGTTACCGTAGGACGTCCGTTTTTTTTCCCTAGCTCGCATGCTCGGTTTCCTATGAGCATGCGCGCTAGGGAGAAAAAGCTAACGGACGTCCTACGGTAACTAACGTACGGTATGCAAAAACTCTCTAATATCTTTGCTTTCATCAGACGATCTTTTAAAACAGTTTAGCATTATTTAATTATATAATTATTAATTCGTGAAATAAATTTAAATAAATATTATGTATAAAAAAGCGTGACAAAAATGTAAAATATTATTTATAAAAAAAATCTCATGAAAGAAATTTAAATAAATTTATAAAAATAGCTAAAAGAAATTTTTTTTAAAAATAAGGGAAAAATATTATTATGAAAGAAATTTTTAATAAAATAAATAAGCCAATAAGAAACGTTGAAAGTGGTCAAAGAAACGAAAAATCCTGTATATTTTATAGGTGAAAAAATAACATTTGTTTTTTTCAATTTTTAACTATGAATGTTTAAAATAAAATAATAAATAAAAATAATAGTTTAAATAAATATAAATAAATTTAATAGTTTTGTTATACATACATTTATATATTATGTATAAAAAAGGGTGAAAAAATTAAAAATATTATTAAAAAAAATGTTAGTGTAAGAAATTTAAATAAACCTATGAGAATATCTTATGAAGGAATTTTTTTAAAAATAAATAAACCAATAAGAAACTGTGAAAACCCCCTACCGAAAATAATACTGATATATTTATAAATATATTTGCCAAAGAATAATTATTATTATTTCTTTTTTCAATTTTTAATTACGAAATGTTTAAATTAAAATAATAAATTTAAAAAGCTGAACTTCTAAATGTAATCATTTTTAAACTATATTGGATACATCCGTATACATACATCTATTTATATATATGTACATATATATAAATGGATATAGAAAAAAGAGAGAGAAAGATTAATTTCTAATTTTTCCACTAACTTTTATTTACCACACCTACAGTAATTCGCACAAACCAACCCATTTCGGCGGTGGCAGGCAAGCATAGTAATTTCTCTTTTCCAAACATTCTTGCAAACGAGTAAAAACAGGGGCCCTCTCCCGCACAGGAAGCCGGGCCCGGAAAGCAATTACTTACGAACGCGAAGGACACGTGTTGCTACGCTTCCCCCAACCCCCCTCCCCATTCCCAGGAAATGCGGATTCGCTCATTAAGGAGCGTAATTGACTGAATAAAGGCAGGGGCAGGCCTGCGCCTGGTATCTATCATCGCGAGGCACAAATCACGGCTAATTTTGTAGATGAGTGTTCGAAGAATAATTTATGGCGTGCTTGCTCTTTGGGTCCCGATTCAAACTGTGTTGGTTTTCTCAACTTGCAACACAGTAGTTGGTTTCTGGTGAATTTTTAAAATGGAATCATTTGATGTGTAGATTTTAGAATGACGTACGTGCCATTCTGGGTTTCATCAACCGAGTGCAGGTTGAGTTGGATCAATTATTCATGACCTCAAATAAGCCTTTACCTCACCATTTTAAATGTTGATGTTTAGAGAAACGTTTTGTAATTCATATTTTGGATATTTTAAGTTCGCATATCATAAAAAAAATGTAAATACAGTAGAACATCAAGTCGAACTTCAAGGGAGACGCCAAATAATTCGAGTTATAGAGTTTTCGACTTATGGAGGATTTCGACTTACGATGCATTTGTAAGGAAATATTCGACTTGTAGAAGTTTAGATTCTTTCTAACTTATTCTGAGTTAGAGAGGTAAAATAAATAAAAATTTAAGTTGCTGACGTAATAAACATGTTTATTTGCAACATAAAAGTTATATTATGTACTACAATAAAAAATCAAAATAGTTCCGAAATAATTTCAAATGATCGAGTTGTAAAATCAAACATTGCTAATGTTCGAGATACAGAGGTCCAATTTTTTTTTTCGTGTTATGGAGGTAAAATATATACCAAAATGGCTTGTGGGCATTGAATATTTATTTCGACATATAGAGGGTAAAATTTCTTGTAATGGAGGTTTTGGAGCTTGAAGGGAAGGGAACAAAAAAAATTTTCGAGTTTTGGAGGTTTTCGACTTATCGAGGTTCGACTTAAAGAGGTTCTACTGTATTGTATTAACATCATAGCTTTAGTAGTTATAATGTTAGCACAATACTTACATTGAAATATGGGAATCAGTAAAATCCGTAAACATCTACTATTATTCTTTGCAAAAGGTTTCTTACAAAAATTTATATGCAAATTTTTCCTCTTTATATCTTGTGTGAACATGATGTCGTCCTGGTTAGCGGTCCGTGACTTTATCCGAAAATGAAAGTCAAGCAAAAAAGTCCAATGCAAATTTTGGCGGAAAATGGTAGTTTGGGCCCCTTAACTCTTGAAATGCTTCATGAATAATGTTAGTCTTCAGGAATTTTCTTGAGAATTTGGCTTTTGATTGAAGTGCTTTGTAATATGGTTTTGAATCACTTTTCATGTTTTAGGTTGGGCTTTTAAACATTTATATTTCCAGTAGCTATAAGTACTCGTAGTGCATTGATCAATTCCTTCTTCTTGAAGTTTCATATTTATCACTTTTGGCATATTTCGGTGCCTATTGAGCTGTACAGTGCTTCTTATTGTATTTGGAATACTTCATTCTTCATTTATGACTAGAATTTTCAAACTTTGATATATTCTTTTGGCTATTGAATGTTATAACGTTTCTTGTAAAATTTGGAATACTTCATTCTTCATTTACAACTACATTTATCTTACTTTTGTATATTCTTTTAGAGATTCTTGAACAATTTATTCTTCATGAAGTTCTTGATATATTCAACATTGCTATATTCATGTGGCTATTGAATTTGGCCATTCTTGTAGTATTCCAATCAATTGCTTCCTATATCTCGCGCATTATTAAACATTAGCATATTCTGAGTTTATTCACCCGTTCTCGAACGTTCACACATGATAAGTTGAAATTTGCCGAGCAGATTATTTTTTTCATATTTAATAATATTATTTATTATTTATTATAAACCTATTTTTACAGTGCTTCAGTAAAAGTTAGGGCCTGGTATAATTGTGGTCTTGATTCAGTTTTGTTCATGAATACAACTAAATTATTTCTTAAAAATAAAAAAACGAGCTGCCATCTTTATTAAAATTTGAGCACTTACTACGCGAAACACAGTTATACACTATTATAACGACATAAACCCATATTTATTAAAATTAATAGGAGGTAGGGCCTACTTGGCTGCGATCACAGCTGCAACCCCCTGGGCATGCTCACTAAATTAGCCATAGTGCAAGAGGAATTTTTCCAAAATGTTTAGGAAGTTCCATAGTGCTTGCTTTTGGGGGAGTGGGGTGCAGGCCCTCAACCGACGGTCCACCTAATTGGGCCGCCGGCCACTCCATGCGTTTAACGTTGTTGTTCACATACCAATCAAGAGTCGGCATGTTGCGTTGTCGTCTTGATACCAGCTATCATCCATACCGTACGTTGCCCACAAGGTAGGAAGGACATGATTGTCGAGAATATCGAGTATCATATCGGCATTCATCGCACCATCCATCTTCACCAGTGGGCCAGCCCCATACCAGGAGAAACAGGCCCATACCATCAATCCTCCTCCACCAAACTTTGCAGTTGGGACGACACACCTCTCGGGTAAAAGGCGTTCTCCTGGTAAACGCCATACCCAAACACGTCCATCGGAATGGAAAAGGGTAAAATCATGACTCGTCACCCAAAGGACGCGTTTCCAGTCATCCAGAGTCCAAGTACGGTGGCCTTTGGCCCATCGAAGGCGCGCTTTTCTTGTTGCTTTTCGTAATCAAAAAGGCCTATGGGCCGCCGAACGTCCAGTGTAACCTAACTTATGGGCCTCGATACGAAGAGTCTTGATCGAAAAGGCCACACCTGTGGCTTGTCTAAACTCATTAGCGATATGGATGTTTGATTCGAATCTCCTGCCGAGCACCCGCCGGTCCCTGCTGGTGAGAACTGTAGGTCGTCCACCTCGAGGTTTGTTCTGACAGTGTCCCTCAGTCTTGTAGCGACACACAACACATGCTACACTTGATTTTGAGCAGTTACGGAGACGGAATATCTCCCTAATTGACACCTTAAAGATGCAATCCAACCAACACACCTTTCTCGAACTCGAACAACTCTTCCGTGGCGGCATCTTGACAAAACAACTGTGGTCGACTCCACAGAGTATTTATAGGATATGGCTGACACGTGATACCTATTATTGCGCATGTGTCAGCTGTATTGTCGACTTTTCTACTTTTCGAGGGGTGTCCCGTCACTTTCTTCCAGATAGTGTATATTAAATATTTACAAAATCATCTTAAAAACCAGTTCGTTAAGGTTCTTTGTATCTTCCGTACTCCCTGGAACTCTTCTCTCGACTCTTGTATCCTCAGTACTGCGTGTAAGTTCAAGGTTATAGATCATTGTGGGAATGCATGGTGGATCCTAACTGTTTCTTTTAATATCAAATGGATTTTACAAATTAAAGACATTGAGTCAAAAGGGGTGTAACAAGCTTTGAAAGACATTATGAAAACAGACATTTTTCATTCAGTAATATAGCAATGTACACTGCGGCAGTACCAGAAATGGCATGTAAATTTATTTTTCTTTTTAAAATACAGGGCCCACCAGTACTGATATATGCTTGTAAGTGATAATGCAAGATTTGAGGCCTGTTTTAAAAGATGTCAGATTATGTCTCGAATAGTTGAAGCCGCAACCGAAATTCTTACCATAATATCAAGTAGATGAGGATTTTTCAAGAGCCCTTTAAATTTCCGCGAAATAAGAATTCGAGTTGCATTTGTCGGGAAATTATGATGGCCCCCTGAATAATTCCCTTCCCACATTTCATCTCATCTCAGAAACTGTATTCAGGTGCTTTCTCTCGTTAATAAGAAAAATATAACCGTTCTACCTATAATTTCAAAATTATAATCCTCAACACTGAAAACGACAAACACTTTTTTTTTTTTTTTTTGGTTCTTTTTTTAAGTTAAAAGCATTTAATTTAATGATATCATTTTAGAATTTCATTTTTATCTTGCGACCTCAATTAAGACTAATAAATAATCACGGAGAAATAATCTCACGTAGACCTCAATAATCGACCGAACTTCAATTTAAAAAAATTACAAATGGAACTATTAGACATTTTGGGGGACCAAATGACTAGCTCTCTGGCGCTCAATGCCAAACAAAACTGGGCCGAATTGCATGCTTGTAACGGCTCAGAATCTAGTTTAAACCTTAGGCCCCTGTCTAATATGACTGTAGAGGGTTAGGTCGCAGGGCTGACAACCCTACCCTGTAAAAGCAGTTACCAAGTCAGACTTCTACCAACGTGTGCTCCGTCACAACAGAGGCTGCCTCCTTTTCCCTCTATCCATAGGCAGACTACTCATGGCATGTCTCGTGACTTGCGGTGCAAAATACTGAGATTGAGTCACAATAATAGATCTTTTTTATTTAATGTTCATATTATTTTTTACGTTTGCTTGTACTGAAACATACGCAACTATACATTGCTATATGAAAAATACTTTCTTTTATGTTCACTGTCATTCTTAAGTTATTACTGGATTCACAATGACCCATTAAGCTTACACCATGTTTCAAAATAACCACTCCCCTTCGTATATGAAGGTTAGTTAGATAAATACTTGAACGTAGACTTTGTTTAAAAGTCTACTTTAAGTATTTGCTTGTTTAAATATAAACGAATTTTTTATTTATTACAAATATGTTTCCTTCCAACAAAGTGCAGCTTAAATTTTAATAAATTTTCCCATAAACCCCAACTCTCCTTTATATAAACTTCAGGTATAGCTCAAGAAATAAAATATTTTTAGATTATAGGTAATATTATTCTGCAATATTATTGTCGGCTGGACTTAAAATTCATTATAATATATGTGTGTGGACTTTTACCGAAAAATTATCAGAATAATTAATTGTTGTATTTTACATTTACGACTTATTCTTTCAGTTTTTCATGTCATTAGAATATAATTTAACTGAATTTTGATATGCCTTATTTAAGTAGTCTGGTTTTACACACTTGTGACATGGCAGATTTGTACACTATAATCTAGCTTTTGATACATCCATACCAATATAGCCAGATTTATTGAGTCCACCCTTTCAAACTATCCATATCTTCAAATGCTGTAATTCATAAGGTGGTCCCGATATAGACACCATGTCTTTCACATGCTCCCAAAAGAATAAATCGTGTTCCGTTAGGAGACCTACTAGGCTGCAACATCAGTGGCAAATCAGTCGACTCAGAATCCCAAATTGTTGAGTAATTGTATCGTTTATGCTAATGTGTTGGAGCACTGTCAAGTTGAAAACAGAATTCTGGGACCTCTTCTTTTAAATGAGACATCAAGTTTTCTGACAGTATGTCGTGGTAGATGAACCCTGTAATCAAGATCTCCGCGTATAAGAAAAAATTCAGCTGGTTGGTTATGGGGAAGGGGGTTATAGGCTGGTTGGTTATGGTCAAAATAATAATTTGGTTGGTTATGGGGAAGAAAATATTTGCTCTCGGGAAATCCCGTTCCAGTTTCAGAAGTGTGCTTTCCATGACTTAAAAATCTCAAGTTATGGCTGTTAATTTTGAAACATGGCTTTATCTTGAACACCATTCTTTCCGAAAAAGCCATCTACATTCAGCCGTGCTTATAAATCCACGTATACTTTGAGCTCCATTAGGGAAGCTAAAATGCATAAACAGTAGAAGGTTAGATGATAAAGTTTCTAGTGTTCTAAAAATGAAATTTGGAAAGTTCACTATTATATAGCATTGCAATTTGTGAAATAAATCAACACTCAGTCATAATTTTATTTTACTTCAGAACCATTTATTTTGAATCACCCTGTAATTGAAAAAAATTAATGTGCATTTATCTAAAAGAGTACATGTAATGATGCTGATGAAACACAAATTAAAAACCTCTTAAAATGTTTCTGATTTTCAATTCCAGCTTTCTAAGCACATCAACAAAATTTAACTCATAAAGAAAAAAAAATCAATTAATTTCCTTAAAAAGCCATTTCCTTTTCATTTAATAGCCAGGAAAAACCAAACACTTTGCTTTCCTGTCTTATTTTTAGAAATGAAAAACCATTTTATTTACTTCATATGATTAACGATCTCAATACGAACATTTGATTAAAAAAAAAAAATAATAACAAGATAATACAGAAAAAAAAGAATAAAAAAAAACCAACTACATAATCAAAATAGTAAATTTTGTTCTGTTCTTTTCCAACTTAACGTGCCAACAAAAACCAAACTCCGTGAAAAGAAAGAAAAAAAAAGATAGAAATAGAAAAAGGAAAAAAGAAAAATTGGCAAAAGAAATCTGCCTACGTGATTTAAGAGCGTTTGCTTCTAAATTAAATAACATCCACAATTTTTTATCTCCTGCTCTTCTGCAACCGTTAGATTCGAAAGAGATTTCCTAATTTGCAAGCTTCTGGCGAATCTCAAAATCATCGATTTGCTTCAAACTCGAAAGGACTTCGCAGGAAAATGTCAAATCTAAGTAGCGCCATCTATTGGCCTGACATGAAAACTCGAGTTTTAAAGTGAGGGGTAAAAAATATCTAGGAAGAGCTTTTATCATCTTTTTAATGCCTTAGCACTGTTATTTATTTCAAAAATGTTTCATAGAACTTTTGTGTGAGCTTCTTACAAAATATTTAATAATAAAAAGATGTAAAACATTTTTCAGATCAAAGATTTTGTGCTCAATCATACGTGATTCCATGCTTAAATCATTTTATTACAGAAATTCATATATAAGTAAGAATTTTTTTTTTTTTCCCAAAGAAAATGGCATCTGGCAAAACTATCGATGTTTATGAAAAGTAGTTTTAAATTATGACGAGATATATATATTTTTTTGAATCGCACAAGTTTAGTTTTTATGTCGCTAAATTTGTAAGGTAATTTAGATTTTTGTTTTCAGTAAAAATTTGTAGCTATATTTTCGACAAAAGCAGATTTCCAACTTTGTAAATTAAAGTCTACTCAAAGAGATTGAAAAATAAATAAGGTTAAAAATACATAGTTTAAATTACTTCTAAAAAAAGTATTTTTAAAGTTGAAATTTTACTTATTTATTTATTTTTTGCATCGGATTTCATTTTATTTCTTACGGACTTAAAAAATTTTTTATACATTCTTCAGAAGTTTTAAATAACACATCTAATATAAACATCATATCTCATCATCATAATCAACCCCATGGTGGGCCTAATCCGTCTGTCCGCTGGCGGATTTCAGACAGGAGATGTTTTCTTTTTACGGGGTAAGGTTGTCAGCTCTACTCCCAACAGGCATATTAGACCGGCGCCTACGGTTAAAGAAACTGTTTTACGTCCGAACCACTACAAACACCCATGTCGCCGCCGGGACTAGAACCCGAAACTTGTGGCACAGAGCGCAAGAGCACTAGTCCCTCGGCCATCAGTTCTTAAATTTAGAATTTTCAGTATGTGGATTTACAAGCCTGCTTTCAGAGGATCCTGCGGCCGGATGGACAATTAGCTAGCACTCTGGCCTTTGGTACCACAGGCTTTAGGTTCGAATCCTGGCGGAGACTTAGATGTTTGTGAGTGGTTCGGAATCCACATCAAACTAAGTCCCGGTCTAATTACTCTAACTTGTACCAAAAATGACCGTAGAACTGCAAAACAAACCAAGTCTATAAAATTCTTTGCATAAAATTTAAAATGTTTATTTATTAATTACTTTAGTTATTTTTGTCACTTTCCTTCCCTCTTCTTGAAATACAGAATTATTTTTCAAGAAATGATATTGATAGTCTGAATTTTGTCTGTTCCTATCTAGGGTCCACCGCAAATTAGTATCCACCTATGAAAGTGCTTCGTTAAGGAGATTCTACAAAGGAAGGGTGGACAACATTCGAGCAGCAACTGCAGAGGCATTGGCATGGGTTAAAGTAATGTGTGATGCACAGCAAGTTACAGTAAGTATAAGTTCTCTTAAAGATTTCTCAGCAATAAATGTCTTATATTTTGTATCTTGAAACATGTTAAACACTAAAATATTTTCTTATCAATAATTATATATGTCATTCAGCTTTTTAAATTTTGTATGATGTTGAATTATAATTTAAAAAGGTTATTAATTTTTCGAAATTTTAATTTCTACAAACTTTTTCTGAGGGCAGCATTTTGTGGTTTAATGCAGATTTGATTAAAATATATTAATTCTTGGTTAGAAATACATAATCTTTGGATTCGTTAATGATTTAATGGAGTTAGTCAAATCAGAGCAAGATAGAAAAATAAGCTTATGTTTCTTATAATAATTGTGTAACATCTCAGCCTATATTAGACCTATAATAGATTCAAGAAGAGGACAACTTTCCTGTTCATGGGAACACTTTAATTTTTATTTACAAGATTTAAATTAGATTCACAAGTGCAGTTCAAAAGGATGGAGATGTTCAAGGTTCCCATCTACGAAGAATTTTAACCACGTGGTCTGGGAACACCTTAATTATCACACGGTGTGATACATGAAACCAAAAAGGGGATCACTTTGTAAACAGGCGGAAATTCTGCCTGTTCTATCACTTCAGAGAAAAAGATAAAAACAACACTCTTTGTCGACTCGTCGCAGACTGCTCTCCTTTCTTCTCCAAAAATCTCTTTTTAAAATTTCCTATTTTGAAGTGAATGGACAGCTTCCCTCACTTCTCATTGAGTAGACATTTCTCAGCTCATGGTGTATCACCCAACACGATTTAACAACTCATGATATAGGTCATATTCAATCTATAGTTGTTGCGACCTGTGAAGTTCGCACAGGCAAGAGCTAATTTCTTGAGTCTCATTATACATGATATCGAATATCTGCTATCCGATTTGAGTGACAGGTTGTTCTCATGAGTACACAACACTAATTGCATGTAATATAAATATACGCAACACTGATTGCCTGTTGTCAAACTTGAGTGCTGCATTGTTATCTGTATATTTGTCAAATAACATACATTCCTCTCTTCTTGGAATAAAATGCTAAAATTCTTCTCGTGAGAAAAAAATTTTACAATAGAAATAAAAATTCAAAAATATACTTTTCATATAATACACTTGTTCTTTTGTTTTCTTTTAATTTTTTTTTTTTTTTTTTATTTATGAATAGTAGTGTATATAAAAGCATATTTTAATCTGAATAACAAAAAAAAAATTATAAGTTTGCTAAGTTTTTTTAGTTAAATTTCATCTTATTCATATCCACTGTTTCGTAAAATATTTTCCTCTTCACTATAATTAAAATGCCTTTCAGTCATTTATTTGAAAAAGATTCCTGGATACGAATTTTTAAAATGACTAAAAAAAATATATTTACCTTTCCCGCTAACCGAAAAATAAAGCTACCAAGTTTTAAATTAATTAAAAATTGTCAATATTTATCTATCGGCAAAAAAAAATGAAATTCAAAAATACAATGTTTGCTTTAAAGATCCCATTACAGTTTTTCAATGTTCACATAGATGAAGATATTTTGTGGAATTCATAATTTTTTTTCTAAACTTTGCTATTTCAAAGAAATTTTGTAAAATACATGTAATTTTTTATTAGAACAAAAAAATTTCTTGTATTCTAGGAAGAAACCAAAGTTCAATTATTCCAAGCCTGCATAAAAAAACAGACAGAAATAATGCTGTATGTAAGTATGGATTTGTTTTATTTAATCACATGTATGAATGGAAAAATATTTAATAATTTTAACACATAAAATATGAATCAATAAAATATGCAATTCAAAGGAATAAAATCTATCAGAATAACTTATTATTGCTACAGCATCTGAGTCAACAGTCAGGTATATAGTTAAATTTGAAACAAAGCAAATAAATGCAAGTAAAAATAAAATAAATGTCTCCGTTTTAAATTTTATAAGCGTTTCAACATCATCCAATATCTGTTTTTAATGTTTTTATATTACAGTATGTTTGCTAATTTTATTTAGAAAAGAGAGGAATATATATATATTGAGAGATGTTTTCTTTTTACGGGGTACGAGTTGTCAACCCTACGCCCAATGTTTTACAGCCTTATTAGGCCAGGACCTACGGTTTAAAGGGGATTCCAAACCACTATAAACATCCATGGCATCGTCGGGACTCGAACCCGAAGCCAGTAGCACCGAGCGCTTACCACTCGGCTGTCAGGTCCCTTATAAGCGTTTACATTAAAAAAAGTCGTATTCTGTAAAATGAACAAACTTTTTTTTTAGAAAATCGATGAACCTGATCTTCCACTTTTGTGTGTCTCAAAAAACTCACCTACTGTGATGAGTAGGAAGATATTGTTTTCCAAACAATCTTTTAGAGGTAACTGAGCCAAATTTGGGTGTCATATGGAAGAAAACTAAGATTAACCCTTTCAGGCAATCTGGTTATTGATATGAGACTCTTTATACACTTTATCACAATTGCTGCAGCCTGGTGGCCAATTGGCCACCTCTCTGCCCTTTGGTCCCACAGACTTCAGGTTCGAATCCTGGCTGTGGCATGGACGTTTGTGAAGGGTTCGGAATCCACTTAAACTGTAGGTGCCGGTCTAATTAGCCTAAAGTGTGCACAAAATGACCGTAGAGCCACAAACCAAACCAAATTATCACAATTGCCAGGAAACGAGATGGCAACTGTCAGTCTTTATCACAATTATCACCTCGTTTTCTGAAAGCAGTGACAAACACTATCAACGAACTTGAAGATAATCTTTCCTGCACACTTTATCACTGAAACACAGATTCGGCATTTAAAAAACTGTAAGGCATCTTTTTTCAGCACATACTCGTATTATCTAAAGCAAACCAATTTTAATATTATTAATTTGTATGTCTTGAATATCGATAAGCATATAAGACGACTAAATAGTTGCAGTACTATAGGTTATATTCTTACATGTGACTTATAATTTTTTTTCGCTTTTAGACAATAAATGGAGAAGGCCCTGATAACCATTTGTTGGCTCTGAGAGAAATAGCAGCATCCAAAAATCAGCCAGATTTACCACTTTTTCAAGATAAATCTTATTGGGAATTTCTTAATTTTAGAATGTCTACCAGCCAAGTAAGCAGCAACCACTTCCTGCAATATTTCTCAAGAATTAATAAACGAAATAAAAATACTATTACATTTCAAAAAACTTAAAAAACTGCCCACAGTAATTTTATCACATGTTTCTAAGGTAACTTTATAATATATTTACACTTAAACGTAAAATCATCCTTTTCATTATTATTCCTGTTTAAGTGCTGTGTAAAGCATCATTTTTTTTAATTTTCTGTTGCATTAATTCTTAACAATGAAATAAGTAGAAAGCACAATCTATAATTAATTTGAAAATTAATAAGAAGCTACTTTTTTTCAGAACTTTTAACCAAATTAGATTTTACAGATTTCAATTTTTTTAATTAATTTAATTTATTGTTATATAAATAATAAATTATTAACATAAAATTATATTTTGATCAGTTGGTTAATTCATATGGAAAAATAGTACAGTATTTTTGGACCAATCATTTGTCCAAATATATTTTTATCGTTAAAATTAGCTATAGCTTGGAAGTAATTAAAGTGTTTATTGCAAGAAATTAATCCCAAGAAATTAAGGATTCGATGCTTTTAATTTGACTTGCATCACTTAAAATGGTATTCAGATGTGCTTCGCAACCATCAAGTCGGTTGCGAGAAATCTTTTGTGTGTGTGTGTGTGTGTGCTACCGAAATAAGCCACTTTAAACAAAATAATAATAATTAAAATTTAAAAAATAATCAGATGGTCCATAATACAGTTTTGTCATAAAATTTAGAACTTAATGTAAAAACAAAAACAATCTTAAAAAATAAAAACTGTAGAATTCCAAACGATTTTCTTTTCTCGAAAAATTTCATTTTCACTTTGAAATAAAATTGCCTTTGCTTTCAACAGACGTTCTTTTAGAACAATTTTACATTTATTAATTAATTATATAATTATTAGCTCGTGAAATAAATTTAAATATATATTATGTATAAATAAACTAGTGAAAGAAATTTAAAAAACAAAACTCATGAAAGAAATTTTTTAAAAACTCATGAAGAAAATTTTTTTAAAAAAATGAAAATTGTCAAAGAATCAAAATGATCAAGGACATGAAAAACACCATTGCCACAAACATACCCATATATTTCTTGGGTAAAAAAAAAGTTCCAAATAGACAACTTTCCTTTGTGAGTGTTGATGTTGAAAAAACGAAGTAAGGCCTCATACTACAGAATTGGCAACAACGTAGCAAATTTTAAAATCGAATTATTGTAATAATTGTAAAATATGAATCGTTAGAGGGCTTGATTTTTTTTAATAAGAAGTGATTAAAAGTTTTTTATAAACAGAAATAAAGAAAAAATATAGTAATGATTTTAAAAAAATATAAGAATGATAATTTAAAAGATTAGAAATGTTCCATAAGCAAACAAGTTAATTTATATTTTTTAAGAATTTATAAGTATAAAATCAACCATATATTTATAGTAAGATCTTGTTTTGCAAACTTAATTTGAACAAAGATTTGTTCTAACAACATTGCAAAAGGTTTATTTTTCACGGTTAGAATTTTTAAGGACGCTCCCCCCCAAAAATGTATATTTGCTAAATGATCTTTTTGTACAAAATTTTTACTTACGTTCTAATTCATATCTTTAGCTTTTCATATATTTCGAATTAAAAAAATATCGAATATTTAAAAAATAAAAGCCATACTATGCTTAAACTTTTTTTTAAGTTTAAAAATTACAAAAGAGGTTTAGATGCTTAGATTAGCATAAATTCATTTTCTATCTAGAAAACATGTAATAGATCATCCAATAAGTAATAATAAAAATTCGTATGCCAAAAATATAATTATTTCATAAATAAGTAATCTTTGTTTTATGTTATTGCCTATAATCGTTGATGGTTTGTTGGTTGGTTTGGGTTTTATGGCACAAAGGCCAAACTTGGCCATTCTGCACCAAACAACAGTGCTTTTTTTCAAAATTCTATTAAAAAGAATGGGTAAAAAAATGTAATTGAAAAAACAGGTAGAATTCACTACTACGTAAAATCAATTAATTATGGTATTAAAATGTTGATAAAATATCTGATAAAATTGGTGCTTTTAAAACATTGTATATTAAAAAGCAAGTAAAAGACAGTGATGAAAACGAGGTAAAATGGTGCAAAAAACAAATTTCAAATATAAGGCATAAAATCAATTTTAACAACAAATAAAAATAAATAAAAGAAGAAGAAAAACGGAAATCTGCTTGGCAAATTTCAACTTATCATGTGTGAACATTCGAGAATGGATGAATAAACTCAGGAATATAGCAATGTTTAATACTGCTAGAGATATATGAAGCAATTGATTGCAATACTACAAGAATGACCAGATTCAATAGCCACCTGAATATAGCAATATTAAATAGATCAAGAACTTCATGAAAAATGAATTGTTCAAGAATCTCTAAAAGAATATACAAAAGTAAGATAAATGTCGTCGTGAATGAAGAATGAAGTATTCCAAATTCTACAAGAAACTTTATCACATTTAATAGCCAAAAGAATGTACAAAGGTAACATAAATGTAGTCATAAATGAAGAATGGAGTATTCTTAATTCTACAAAAAACGTTATCCCCAATAGTCAAAAGAATATATCAAAATTTAAAAAAAAAAAATTAAAATAAATAAATCATAAAGTTGCTAAACTTAAATGAAGAATGAAATATTTCAAATTTTACAAGAAACACTATAACATTCAATAGCCAAAAGAATGTATCAAATTTTAAAAATTCTAGACATAAATGAAGAATGAAGTATTCCAAACACAATAAGAAGCACTATACAGCACAATAGGCATGGGAAAATGTCAAAAGTGATAAATATGAAACTTCAAAAAGAAGGAATTGATCAAAATACTTATCAAAAAAAGAAGGAATTGATCAAAATACCTTGATCGAGTACGTATAGCCATTGGATATACAAATGTTTAAAATCCCAAGTCAAAATATGAAAAGTGATTCAAAACCATACTACAAAACATTTCAAAACAAAAGCCAAATTCTCCAGAAAATTTCTGAAGACTAACGTTATTCATGAAGCATTTCAAGAGTTAAGGGGCCCAAACTACCATTTTCCGTCAAAATTTGAAATGGAGCTTTATTTGCTTGGCCCTCATTTTCGGATAACTTCACGGACCCCTAACCAGAACAACATCATGTTCACACATGATAATAAAAAAAAAAAGGACAAAAGAATGAAGGAAAAAAATCATTAGGTCGCCCCGGAGTCGTGACACCAGTAAACATCTAAAAAAGATGCGCCTTTGATGGGTACCTGTAATCAGATAGCTTATATTTTTTGCGTGATATGCAATAGAAAGTTTTCATAGTACTTTGTATAATATATACTGTAAACATACTTTATTATGTACACCAGACAATATTAATGAAGATTTTATTATTTATCTTTTCTCCTATAGTTACCAACAAAGTACGGCATTCTGGTTGGCTACGGGCCAGTCGTCCCGGATGGCTATGGATGTTCTTACAACCCTTGCGACGACCACATCGACTTCTGCGTTTCGTCCTTCTTCAGTTCCAAGGAGACCAGTTCCGACTTTTTCGCCCACAGTCTGGAGGGAAGCCTTCTGAATATGGGTGAGATCTGCGAGAAAATGAGTCAGATGGAGCAGGAAGCAAAGCAAGGCAACTCCACTCAACAACAGTAATGGTTCTCGTTCGATTTAGTTGTTGGTTTAAAATCTTCAGTTCCTTAATACTTCCTTAGAGTAATTCATAGTTCTTGTATTTATGATTTTCAAGCATGAAAAATTGAGTGTGGATTCATCTAATAGTGGATTCAGTAGCAGTGATTCAAAGAGCAGCTATTTATTATCATGAACTGCCCTTTGATGATTGCAAAGCTTGGAAATAGCATAATTTATGGCTGATTATTAGTGAATCTCAGAGTTCTGATTCATATTTATGGTTTTTGTTTGATGTATTTATATTCATTGCTCATTCTGTATAAGTTTTATGAGAACTTCATTCAAAATCATTAGTTTCAATTCAGGTTATCTAATTTTCAAGAGTTGATAGAGCTGAAAATGCAAATAGTGAGTTTAATTTAGGTGTCTCTCTTTGGTGTGTAATTTATTTTTTAATAATATTAGAAAAATATGTGCTATCGATATTGTTTTGAATATTAACATTCATCTTGGCATATTCTTTTTTTCCACAAAAATATAGCAGAACACTATTTAATTCAATTATTTTAATTGACTAATCATATTATAATAATCGCATTGAAAAATAATGATTAATCGTAAATTATAAAGAAATTTTTTATTTGATTTCTCATGCTTAAATTATGTTAGTTAATTCTTTTATCTATATATTAATCACTTTAAGTAAAATATAGCATGGCTATATCACTTATAAAAGTTTTAGTTTGCAATTTATTTTAAAAAATGTTGTGAGAGTAGTAGCTCCGAATTTATTGTATCACCTGCGAAGAAATTTTGTGAGCACAGTGTCAGAAAAAATGGACAGTGTTTAGCAAAATATGCATTTAAACGCATAATATTGTGTAATGGAGTTATCCCATTCCACGTATACCAAGATTTTGGCCATCTTATATTATATGTTAAATGCATTTGAATTAAATATATATAAATGTATTCCTTCTATAAGAATGTTGTTGTAGAAAAAAAAATAGCGTGGAAATGTTTAGTTCTAATATGCGCCATTACACTAACATATCACTAAAACAGGTGCTGTATTCAATAGCTCAAGAGAAATATACATATCAGCATGCTGGCAGCGCTTTTGAAGAGTTTTTAAATACCTAAATAATTCCATTCAAGCATTCTGTAATTTTTAATTCGTTTATAACCATCCCTTCTAAGAGATATTAAAATTTATTTTATATTTAAAATAATTCTTATGACGCTGATCAAGATGCAGTGTAATAAACTAAAAAATAAATATTTATTTTGGAATAATTTAAAAATTGAATATGGATAAACTATTATTGGAAAAAAATTCTATGAAAAAAAGGTGATCATATCTTGTATAAACATTACATATCTGAGTTTAGCATATAGAAAACGCAAGTATCTTGTATCATATAACTTTTATTAGCCATCTATACAATAAATGCTTAAATTATTAGATACACTTTCTTAATATTTGTATGAAAAAGCATTATAATTTCTCTGCCTGAATTTTACTAAATTATTTTGACTATAATCGAACTGTTTTTATGGAATAAAAAAGGCAAAAATATTGTTATAGGATTTAGAACACCGATAAAAATACTTAAATGCAAATACATTTTTTGATCATATTAAAAAAAATCACCAAAATTAATTTTAATTATTAGTATTTAATTTTATTTATTTAATCTTTAATTAGTATTTTTCCAATTATTAGTATTATTAATATGTATTGATTTTCTATACATTGTTGATTTCCTACATATTGAGAAAGAATATCTACCCTCAGTAAGAATAAAATGCAAGTGTATCTAATAATTTATCCACTGATTGTATAGCAATAAAATTGTATATCGAACAGGAAATTAACGTTCTACTTTTAAAAAACGTTATTGCTGAAATTTACTTAAAATATAAGGTAAAGTACATCAAAAATAGAGCACAAATTATATTTAAAGCAAAATTATGTGATTTAATATATGAGAGGTGTAAAAATAAATTATATATGAATATATGAATTGTTACCTGAATAAAGAATATATAAGATGTGAACTGTAATCTACCAAATTTATGTAAAATTTTTAATTATTGTTGAAGAATTAAAAACCATTAAGTTTTATAATATGTTTGTTATAATTATAATACAAAATTTTTATCATAAAAATGTTAATTTTTTAAATTTTATTTCCCATATTAAAATCTACTATTATTATTATTATTATTATTATTAAGGTTCTATTGTCACTCAATTTAAATCCCATTAAATTTTTTAAAGTTGTAAATTATGAAAAATATTTATCTTGAATTTGATTTTAAATGATATAAAAATTTGTTATGCAATATAAACAGTTAAAATTTTGGTGCTAGGTAATAACTTTTAATTGTGATTCGTTATTATGTTCGTTAAACATGTATGTTTTAAATGCTTAATCAGTAGTACAATATTTAAACTTTAAAGTTTATTAATTCTGATAAATAGATCGTTATCGTTTTCTAGATTTTCGTCAATTAAATCAACTTTCATTAAAAAGTAAAATTATCGTTTGCTGTTGAGGGTTGGTGTATATTAAGTTTAGAATTTTATGTAATATACTGAAAAGATTCTATATTATAAGAGGAATCTCTATAAAATAAATTTAAATTGATAATTAAATCTATCAATTAAAACGATAATAAATAAGTTATTCAAAGTTATTAATAAATAGTTTTAAATTTCAATATAAACAGTTTATATTGTATATTCATGACTGACTTGTATTTATTATATTTATTGTTTTATTATTGATATATGTATTTTATATGTATATCGGAAATTTTTTTTTGTTTTTAATATTTCTAAATAAATTCAATATAATATTTAATTTTAAGAGTTAATTTTTTTTATATATTTGATTTTTCATATGATTATAAAAAAAGAAATTTTACATTATTTATACAATTTCTTAGATCAAATAATAATTTTTTAGAAATTTATTCAATATAAAGAAGTTACATTTGAAATATTCAACGCTATATATTGTACATTATTTATTGTTAAAACTATAAAAAAGTTACATCTTACTAATGTGAAAGCATTAATTACTTAAAATTTCCCTTTTCAAATTAAAAATCGAGTTTATTAATTTTTTAAGTACACTCAGAAATTTATTCATAAATTTTAATAAAAATGAAAAAATATTTTGCGTACTAAATATTTCTGAAATTATATTGCTCATTTCATATATCATATTCTCAATACCTTATCTCGGTAACTTACTATAACATGAATAATAATCCATCAATATATCAATCAGCTAGTTTTAGATTATGCTTATGGATTCTAATATTCTAAATGATGCTTATATTTTTAAAATTTTACGAGCTTACACGAAAATTTCTCGTTTTGTTATTAAAAGAAGAAGCGCCTTTTATTAAAATTGTGGATTGTGTACTTAATTATCATTTTTAATTTGAAAAAATTATATAAAATCCATAAATTGAATTGTCTTCGAAATAACTAGTTGAATAATAATTTTAAAAAATAATTAATTTCAAAAAATAAGTAATTAAAAGAATAATAAGTTTCAAAAGTTAAATTATTTTTAAAATATAATAACATTTATAATAATATAAATTTTTATTAACAAACAAGCGAAAATATTTTTGTATGATAAAAAAAAATTGTTTTCATTATAAAATTAATTGAAAAACTTTTACGTTTCTTGAATATTAATTAAATTCTATTTTAATAAATAAAAGGAACTGTAATGTTTTTATTAGAGCATAGTTTTATTATTTCATAAGTAGTTATGTTGTTAGTGATATAATTGTTCTTCTGTTTAAAGTTTTATAGATACATCTGAATAAAAAGTCAGAATTAAAAATCCGCAAAATCATTTAGAAACAAAATTTAACTGATTTTCTGGTTGTTGTTTTTTTAATATATTATTTGTGAAAAATAAAAATTGCGTAGTCAGTAAATTTAAATCCAATTTCACAATATTAAAAAAAATTATATATTAATTACCATTTTTTTTAACTTGAGTTTATAAAATGAGCTAGAAACATTCATAAAATATTGAATAATAATTAACTTTCATGGGATCCCATTTTACGTTTGGCGCGTTAATCGCTTCATTTAAAGAACTGTACAATAAAAAAAAATTATTTAATTTTCCAGTGTAAAAAATCCTTGTTATTTTTTTTATATTATAAAACATATACAGGATTATTTCTCTTATTAATTTTTATAACTTTAGCAGAAAAACAATATTAAAAATAACTATACATGAAACAGTATATTAATTATTTCAACAATATGTAATTCATGTTATTTTTAAAACCATTTCGAAAACTTCATTATTAGCTAACTGTAGAATAATAAAAATTTCTATCATCAAATACATTGAGAATTAAATAAAAATTTGTATAAAAAAAAAACTTATTAAAGATTTAAATTACTAAAAGAAAAGAGGGTTTCGATGAAATGCATTTTCCATATTCTTAAAAGTATTTTCAAAAATAAATTTATAACATTTTAAATAAATATATTTATTTAATACGTTATGAAAATACTTTAAATGTTAAATTTATATTTATTGCTTTGAACCAAGATTGTTACAGAGATCATTATTTGGCATATGCTAATAATAATTTGCAAGTAATTTTTATAAAACATAATAGCGATATAATGCAAAATTAAAATTGTGATATACATGCACATTTTGATGTACAAAATTGAATTATATGCATTTCATAAATAAAAACAAAAGGAATATTAATTTTATTATAAAAACAACCAATGAAGCTGGATTTCATTAATTAAAAATATTTTACTCCAAGTATAATAATAGGGACTTGAACGCAAGTCTTAAATCGATTCTGCAATACTGAAAAAAAAAAGCGCTTATTCTTATCCTGTCTGTCGCATTTGACGTAATAGCTTTTCATTAAAGACAGTTTCCTGAATTTTTTGCATCAAAATACGCGGAAGTAACTTTCGTGTTAAACTGCAACAATTAGTGCAGATTCAGATGTCTATAATATCCCTGATTTTGATCAATTGCTTTATTTAAAAAAAAAAATTTCATAAAGTAATACATAATTTATGTATAAAAATGAACAAATTTATTAATAAAATAAAAGAATATATTTATTTTTAAAAAAATAATTATATTATTATTTAATAAAAAAATTATTTATTTATTAAAAAATTTATTTATTTTATGTTTATTTAACGTTGTTTTTTAGAAAAATGAATAAATTTAATTCTACTTTAATTTTATTTTTGTTATGCTGTTAGATTATTAAAATATGTCCCCTATAAACTCAACAGTTTCAATAATATGTCTCAATTTGTAAAATTTTGAGGGCCAAAGCATATCTTCAAGCAGTAATAGTAAATGTAAACATTTTTGGGGGAAAATAAATTCCATTACTAATATTTTTATACATAAAAATAAAAAAATAATTATAAATGGGATCCCATTTACATTAAATCTATAAATGTAATTATATAAACACAAAGTAATTAGCCCAAAGTGTACATTGAATGAGCTTTTTAAGCACAGCGTAACATATCAGGAGTCTTATCACAGGGGAAGTTTAAACCTGCATATCGACTCCATGTAAACACATATCATATTAATAATCTGGTATTATATATTTTCCCACACACATTATGTGTAAAATTAGCTTTTAGAAGCGGAATGCTAAAGTTAAATCAAGCACAATTTTCTTTTCTTAAATGTATTCGTAAACATATCGGTGTATACATATAGAAAATGTGTAAAAAATTTGTACGTAGGTGTAGTAGTTGTCGATTAATAAAGTGTGTATGTAGCTGTAGATTATATTAGTAAATGAATGTTAAAAAGTAAAAGTATTTCTTCTTAATGTGTGGCATTACTATAATTAGAAAAATAGTAATAGATTCTATTGAGAAATATACGTATTATCCGTTTATATTTTAAATAAAAATTAAGTTTAAAATTAAATATAAAGAAATTATTTAAAAAGTTATTAAGTTTAGATTTATTTATAAAAATAGTCAATTGTTTAAAAATTATTTGTAATTATTTAATAAAAATATGATCATTTTGATTTTCGTATGATTACGGTTTTAATATGTTTATTTTTACCTTTATGAAATAAATAAAACTTAAAATTGTTCAGCATTTCATTGAAAATTATGATTCATTACACATAGCTTATGCACAATAAATCATCCATGTGGCAGTTGATTAATCTGAGAATTATTATGTTTAACCGTTTTAGAATAACATACTTTGAAATATTCAGCGTAAGGTTTTTTTTATTAAACAATTATGATTAGTGGAATTCGAACTACATGAAGGAAAGAAGAAAGAATTTTATTATCTTTGTCAGCATTTAATAATGAATTTTATTATTGTAAAACGAAATGCCAATAAACAACTAAGAATTTACTTTTCTATTTTATGATTAATATTCGTTTCATGGAATCATTTTTTTAAATTTATAGCTGTGCTGGATCTAAATAAAATAAAATTACTTACCAAATTTGGAATTATTACTGCATCACCATTCCCATAACTGTCTTTTCAAAAAGAAAAATTATTCTGTTCAAATTATAAATAAATTCTCTCAAACGATAATTTCATTTTTCTTGAAACGTTTAATAAATCTAAAAAATAAAATAAAAATAAAAAAGCAGACGATAATTTTGGAACAAATAATTAATAATTTTTTTATCTAATAATAATTTATGGATTAAATAATTAATCATTTTTCCATAATATTCATAAATTTGTATATATGTTGTGCAATTCATTTATCTAAATTGAAACATATATAAAAAATTAACTGATTTAAATATTAAATTATTATTAAATAATATATTAAGTTATTATTAAATAATTATTCGAATTAGATTTTATAAAAATGGCATCAGCTATAAATTAGGAAAAAAAGATAAATGTACGTATTTGTAATATTCTATCATTTACATAGTATGTTGTAAAGTGTGTATAGTTCACTACGTCGTCCGTCAATTTGAATGCACGTGTGTTTGTGTCGTGTATGTTGTAGATTAAAATGTAGAAAACTTTTATGTCACTTCTGACTTCTGACAAAGAAGTCCTATCAAGAATCAACATATCCAATGAAACTGTGTATAAATAAATGTTGTGTGATCGTCCAAATGTCCGCGTCTCTACATGTATTCTGTTGTTTTAGAAAGGTTACCAGCAGAACAAAAATAATTATTGTTCCCGGAATGAGTATCATAAAGTAAATTAATAATTTATTCTTAATTAGTTTATTCTTATTATTTATTTATTCTTCAATCTGATATTGCTCCTTATTTGAATAATTTATCTGTAAATTCTGAATAAGAACAATTCTAAATAATAAATAATCCTAATAAATTATAGATATTTAAAAGGAATTTAATTTAACATTTTCATTTATTTACTTCTATTTTAATTTGTGAATATCAAACAAATGCTAATGAAAACTGAGGTTCTTGCATGAATAATTTAGTGGAGTAAAAATTGCAGTTTTTATTCAATTAAGAAACAAGAATTTTCAATTTAAGAATTTTTAGGGGGTTTTAATTACGTGCGTACGTATACATATTAACTTTTGATATATACATAAGTCCATGATATTGTATTTCGTTGGTGCAGCTAATGTGTGTGTGGTTTTTTTTTTTTTTTTTTTTTTTTTTTTTTTTTTTTTTTTTTGTATTATAGGCCTGACTTAAAGGTACAAAAAAATTATTTGTATAATAAATGTTATTTTAATTTTATTTATATACATATAGGATTTTATCAGCTTGCATTAAAAATAACGGCAATATCAGAGAAAACGTAATACCCAGTTTTAGCTAAGATCAATTATCTTTATTATTATCATTTAAATCAATTATCTTATTTAATTATCTTTATGTGTGCAAATAAAACAGGAGAATTTGAATGATTACATTTTTGTTTTGCTGGCAATCATAAATTATTTCCTCATTATAAAAGTGTGTGTCAAATAATCTATGTGAAATTTAATATGATCTATTGCAACAAATCAGTTGCAGTAGATCGTAGAAGTGAAGAACTTGTTTGATAAAGTTATTTATTTAAATGTAGAACGATGCATTGTTTAAGTTTTCTTTAAATTGTAAAATATTTTGTGATGTTGAAAAATCATTTCTTAAGAAAAATGTTTGCTTGAAAAGGAGGTTGTATACTTTCAAATATCATAAAGTCATGGATGCTTTTAAATGAAAGTAGTTAATATAATTAATTATTAATTTTCCCATGTGTATGAGAGTAATGATTCATATTCTATTTGCAATGCCTAATCATAATGCATTGTATTAATTTAAACCGATTTTTAAGATAAATATGATACCAAACTCTTACGTACTGCTTCAAATAGCTCTTAATGTTATTAGTATTTAATAAATAAATTGTTAAATAGCATAAATTGTTGAATTCAAGCAATTTTCAAAAATTGAAATACTTATACAAAATAATTTTCCAATTAACATGAATTATCAATCATGTAAGGAGAGAATAAAATTTGTATTTCTTTAAACATCATCAAGAAATACAAATTAAACTTAAAAAATAATTTCAAGTAAATACAACTATAAATTAAATTCATCTTGGTTTCGCCTGATGAAGGAGAAAACTATGAGAGATAAATGTAAATATGTAAATTGATTTGTTCGTCCATATGTAAGAAAATGCTACTTGGAGAAATACTATTTTCTGTTGGACTCTTATTTGAAAAGCATTTTTAGATAAGTAGCATGTTGTACAATAAAATTTATCTGTTGTTATTAAAATAATGTTTCATGATATCTCATTTATTTAAATTTTTTTACATCAAAATTAGTGTCACTGTATTCTGTTTTATCAAAATAAATAATTTTAATAAATCTGTCTAATAAATAATTTTAATTCTATTATAAAAATCTAATTGTAAATTATATGATATTATATGTATTGATATTCACGACTAGTTGTACAAAGTATTGTTGGATTGTTTGTCTATTACATGCTATTTTTGTTGTAAGCCTGTATTAAATACTTTAATGTAATACTAATAAGTAATTTTATACATGCCACAAAAGTGTCAAAATGAAGCTGGGACTAGCATGAATTTGTAAATTTGAACATAACGTTTAAAATGAGTTTTTAAGAAATTTCTAATTATTTGATATTATAATGCATAATTGTTTTCAGAATTTTGCAATGTCACTAATTTAGGATGCTGAAAGAATTACAGAATTTTATAATTCTTTATTGGTTTTAATACACAGAAACAGTATTGTAATGATGTCAGTTGTTTGTGCAGCTGGATGTGGGTGTAGACTTGAGACACAGGTTTGAGAACAGGTTTACCTACACGAGCACAAACACCACATACACACACAATTAAAGACAAACAATATTTAACACATTTAAAGATATATAATTATGATACTCAGGTACGCATTGGATGCGTGAAATATACTTCCTCTCCTGGTGAGAGTCTGTATGCCAACTCATACGCAGGTTGCGTCAAATATATTTCATCTCAAGGATGAGAGATTGTAAACTGAATGTTTCTCAACAGAAGAGCGTGATTGTTTTGTACATTCTCTCGGGTGACAATCACCGAGGCCTACTGACCAATTCTCCTGAACGCCACAGGAGGCCCTCTTGCATTGCGTAGGAGGAAGCACAGTTACAGTATATTATTTGTTTTTATTGTTATTTTTTTCGAATAATGAAGGTTAATCATTTAGGCATGAAAATTAAAGTGTTTGTATTTAAATTATATTTTGTATTAATAAGAATTTTTCTATTTGTTAAATTAATTTTCTTTTCAAGTGCGTATTTTCAACATTTAATCTATAATTCGGTCTTTATATATATATATAAATAAATATCTATTTAAATCGCAGCAAATGGAAAAATAACAAAAATTCCTCTTTCAGAACTTAACAACAAGCTCTCTCAAGCATTTTATTCACTTTCGTTACTAGGCATGAAAAAAATCAGAATATCTCCAAAATAGACGTAAGAAGATAAAACATTATGGCATAAGCAAGTTTCTCAATTTTAAGCTCGAAATATCTCAATAATATAAAATCGACTGTTCGTTCACCAAAACAATTGATAGATTTGCAAAAGACTATATACAGATTTCCTAGATGACGATGACGATCATCGAAGCATCACAAGATTTTTCAATCAGGCTAATTATGAAGATTTCGTGTTTACGCCAAAAATCGACCGAAGTTATCATCAAACCGTCACTATAACTAGCCCCTTCCCCATAGAGGAAATTAAATCCCAACTAAAAGGAACAAACCTCAGTTGAATAAAGTTGCTCAACTATACAGATATAAAACCGAAAATTTCCTATCCATCTTAATGGTGGAATTGAGAAGAAGTCACAAATTTAACAGAATGTTTTATTTAACTATCATTGCAGAGAATTTCAGTTGAAAACAACATTCTAACATTTCAATTAATCTTCTTCCGAAATTTCCCAAATAAGGCAAAAACTGATTAATGTGATTTTAAAGTAAAAAATCAGAAATCTATCTGCCTCAACTGCTGAATTAAGCCCAATAATGGAAAACAGGCAGAGTAAGTCCAATGAAGAGGTCAAACCATACCCCTGATTAACACTTTCCATACCACCCAATTCGATAATCCTGATCATTTGTTCAAACTGTCACTGGAAATTCCCCAAATACAAACCAGGCGAACTTTATTCAAAACATCAAATCTATAGATACATCAACCTCGTCTACCTCTTATCTTTTAGCACCTCTCTCATTACTCTAAATGAACTTCATAATTGCAATTCCTAAATTATTCGAAATAATTTCCTAAAATTCGAATTTTGACTATTTAGTTAGTAGGGCCTGAATGGCCGAGTGGCTAGCGCTCTGGCGCTCGGTACTACAGGTTTCGGGTTCGAGTCCCGGCGGTGCCATGGTTGTTTGTAGTGGTTCGGAATCCACTTTAAAAAGTGGGTCCCGGTCCTAATAGGATCGTAGAGCGTTGCGGGGGCATTGTTACTCCTTGTCCGTGGCTTATCTTCAAGTGACACGCGCCCCCTGGGTAA
Source organism: Caerostris darwini (assembly GCA_021605075.1). Classification (NCBI taxonomy): domain Eukaryota; kingdom Metazoa; phylum Arthropoda; class Arachnida; order Araneae; family Araneidae; genus Caerostris; species Caerostris darwini. Next base: position 68,855 of record BPLQ01005805.1, on the reverse strand, counting down.
TGCAAAGTGAGTACGTCTGTGCAACACTTGCCTTAAGGCATCCAAAGACCAAGCTGTCTGTGTTTGCCAGCTGCATTAGAAAGAAAAAAAAACTATTTAGTTAGTTCTCTTCATGGAGACACTTTCTATCGCCACTATTAAATGATTAACTCGTCGAAAATGGCATTCTTTTTCTGGCGATCTTAAATTTTACTTTTGCTGTTTTTCAAAATTATTCTTCTCTTACTTTAATTTCTGGACCTTCCAAAATAAAATTTCATGTTTTCTTCAGGTCAGAGAGCTCCAATAAGAATTCAAACTATCTTTCTTATTGTATATTCTTCTTTGCACTTTCTATCCGTCCGTTATTCATTGGATTACGCTCGATTTCAGGTTTTTGAACATTTGCAAAGTGATTGCAATAAGTGATCATTGCATATTGCAGTAAGTGATTTGAAAATGGGTGAAAATTGCAAATTTCTATTTAAGGCAATTGGAAGAATAAGATAGGCATTCATTTTATAACTGCAGTAACAAAAATCTGGTTTGAGTTGGAATAATAATAGATGTCCTTTGACACTTGTGTGGTAAGTATAAAATCATTTCAAAATAGTATACTGGCTTATAAATTATTAAATACTATCTCTTGGTCTTAAATGTTCCTTGAAATTGCAGAAATTGTTCAGTATGAATGTTATTAATATAAGATCATGATAATACTGATAGTATTGGTGCAAAACAGATGTTATTTAGAAATGTACTTATATTGAATGCAATTTGTTGTCTTATTACAAAATCAGAAAAAATAAATGATTTCGGTCATTCAATTGTGTATCAAACACTGTTATCAAGGCCGCTAATAAGATATTACATTTTCTCAATTATAACTGTCTATTATGTATATTAAATTACTGTAAACTAGTGATATACTGGAAATGCATGTTTTTTCATCTTGTGTGCTCTGTGTGTGTTCGTGTCTGAACTATTTATTGAAAGTGTCTATATGTATCATTCTTAAATATTATTGGTTTGCATGATTAAGTAAATTACTTGTTCCTATAGGAAATAAGACATTTTTTTTTTATCTTAATGCTCTTTTTTTTTAAATTTAAAAAATCTTTCCAAATAAACATGATTGATGTAAAATATATTTAATTACAAGAAAGATTTGTACTTTTCAGATTTTTAATATATGTGTTGGCAAATCAATTCCATTAAATACATTTCAAATTGGCGAATTAATAAATTGTGAGATTTAAATTTTAATCATTGAATTGTTATTGATTAAAAAAATTATATTTAATTCATTCCAAATATATTATAGAGTTAAATTTATCTAAAATATTATTATTGTATAAATGACAAATGATTACTTGGAAAATTACTGTAGATAAAATGAAATTTATCTGTATAGAAAAAATATTATTTCCGGTGCTTTATTTGAAATAAAATATAATAGAAAGTGTATAATTATAGAAATTGTTGTATTTGAATAATTGTTTATTGTTACTTTAAAGGATTAACCATTATACATAAATATATATGGATAGTTATTTTGTTTTGTGAATGTAATACAATAAAATAAAAAAAATTCTAAGAAGTTAAAATATATTACTGGTGTGAAAATGTTTTTTAGAGAATTCATATAGCATATATTATATACATGCATATATATTAAGTGTAAATTTTATTGAATTCAAGTATTTCAGTTTGTACTGTTTTAGAACTGCTAATTATGTTAATCAAGTATTATCATTATTAACTATTTTGTAGAGCATTTCAACAACTGCATGGATCATAATTGGGTACATTTGTTACACTTTGTTGTTCACTTGATACTAGTTCGTGTAAGTTTGAATTCTCATTTATGCTTATGAAATGTACGTGTTGTGTTTATTCTGAATTGTTTCTTAAAACAAATAAAATTATTTGAATGTGTTCTAGTTTTTCTTTAACTATTAGGTATCTCATTTCATATCACAAACACAGCATATTTATAGAAACTTTTTTCTCGCCCGGAGCCAAAACAAAAACACTTTACATGCACTGCAAACTCAAAACAAAAATCAAACCTTTAATTTATTACAAATATGACAAAACAATTGTTCTACATTTAATTTTTTAGATGAATTTTTTGTCGAACTGTGAAATATAATGATCATGATTAAAAAACGAACTGAATACGCAAACGAAAGCGTAGAAGAAAGTTACGACCTGAGAAATATGTAAACAAAAAAATCCAAAAAGAGTTTAATACATGTGCTACAATGCTAATGTAAAAAAGTTTACATTATTTAAGCTTAGGTATTAAAAACTTCTTATTTTGTATATATTGTAACGAAGGAAAGAATTCTACAAAAAACCCTTTGAATACTGACATTTAATTAAATATCTTTGTCAGAAATTCATGAATATCTAGAATTAACAATCTCTAGCTAGCCATTTGCCTGAAGGTCAATTCGCTAGTGATACCACAGGCTTCAGATTCAAATCCTAGGAGTGGCACGGATGTTAGTGATTCGGAATCCACATTAAATTGTAGGTCTCGGTCTAATGAGTACAAAGGGTGCACAAAATGACCGTAGAGCGACAGACCAAATCAAATCAAATCTAGAATTAACAAGAATATTGTATGACGATTCATATGAATCAAAAATTGAAATTAGAATTATGGCGTGGTGTATGTGTGCGATTAGTAAAGTGCATCAGAAATTACTTCCCAACCCTCGGAACCCAACCAAAAAAAAAGAGAAGGAACCACAATGCCTGACAATTAAATGTTGCATTTCATTTTATATAGTTCCATTTTCCATAAATTAAACATTTAAAAAAATACGGATGAAGAATTCAAATTTAATTTAGGTAAAATTCCAACTAACAGGTGGGCTGAAAAGTTCATAGGCTGACACATAGATGGCGCTACTAGTACTTAAATCCATATGATTTTTAGTTAGCCCTAACCTTCAAAAGACACGTGTATAAATTCGACAGCTGTTGCACTATTAGTATGTGAGTTATAGTCTTTTTAGTGTTCATCACGTGCAGTCCACTCGGCTGACTGTCGATTGGACTCCGGTGTGAAATGATGGAGCCATGTTTCATCCATTGTCACATATCGACGCAAAAATTTGGGTTTATTACGATTGAACAGGCTCCAAACACTACTTAGAATCATCCATTCGTTGTTGTTTTGGGTCGATTGTGAGCTCGCGCGGCGCCCACTTTTGAACAGAGCTTTCGCATATCCAAATATTCATTCAAGATATGTCCAACACGTTCCTTTGATATCTTTAGGGCCTCAGCTATCTCAATCAACTTCACTTTATGGTTATCAGGAATTATTTTGTGGACTTTTTTGATGTTTTCGTCGGTAACAGCCTCTTTGGGGCGTCCACTGCGTGCATCGTCCTCGGTGCTCATTTCGCCTCGTTTAAATTTAGCAAACCACTTCTCTGCGGTTGATTTTCCTGGCGCAAAGTCCGAATAATGTTTATCAAGCCAAGCCTTGGCTTCAATAGTGTTTTTTCGGCCAAAAAGCAATGCTTTATTAACACACGAAATTCCTTTTTATCGATTTTTTCAAATTAACAAAAGTTGCTTCACTAAAAATGCTATAACTCACATACTAATAGTGCAACAGCTGTCAAATGTATACACATGTCTTTTGAAGGTTAGGGCTAACTAAAACTCATATGGATTTAATACTAGTAGCGCCCTCTATGTGTCAGCCTACGAACTTTTCAGCCCACTTGTTACAATCTTATCTTAATTTAGATAAAATTCATCTTAAAAATACATTTAATTCAAAATTTAAATAAGAACAATAATTTCAAAAGTTCTACTGATCAATTTTATCTTTAAAACTAATAAAATTTCAAAAACCTTTTTTTAAGAAAAGAAAATAAAAAATTTTTATATTCATAGTTATCTAATTGTTGAGAAATTTCATTCATCATAAAATCCTAATTCCTTGTATTGGTTGCTGATAAATTTCAGAAGCACCATGGCATTAAATTGGCATACCATTCGCAAATAAATAAAACAATAAACTATATATAATTTCAGAATATTTAAATAGTAACAAATATAAAATTATAAGTATTACGAAAAAATAAGTTGAAGAAATTTAAATTATTTTATTTTATTTGTTAGATTATGGAAAGAAATAAGATTCATTAGATAAGGTAAATGTAAATAAAAGTAACTTTTAAACAATTGTGTTATTCTTTAAACTTGAGGGCAGGGAGCAACTTATTTTAAAGCCTTATAATAGTTCTTCTCTTTCAGCCAAAAAATGAAGCATACCATGTTCGTTAATAATAGAACTAAGTACTGCATGAACCTTTGAGAAAAAAAAGTTGGTACTCTCGTATCAACTGTATACCAGCGATTGGTAACTTGTATTAACGTTTTCCACTCGAAAAAAAAAAAAAAAAAAAATTGAACAACTTTTACATTTTGAACATGTTTTACAATTAACATTTTCTGCCCAAACAAAACATTGGTTGACATTCGCGAATGGCATCACTTGATTGATAGCTCATATTAACATTTTTCGTTCGAACAATATTCGAATATTTTCTACAATGCATAATAGGGGGGGCTGAAAGGTTCATAGGCTGACACATAGATGGCGCTACTAATATTAAATCCATATGATTAGTTAGCCCTAACCTTCAAAAGACACGTGTATACATTTGACAGCTGTTGCACTGTTAGTATGTGAGGTATAGCATTTTTAGTGTTCATCACGTGCAGTCCACTCGGCTGACTGTCGATTGGACTCCGGTGTGAAATGATGGAGCCATGTTTCATCCATTGTCACATATCGACGCAAAAATTCGGGTTTATTACGATTGAACAGCTCCAAACACTGCTTAGAATCATCAATTCGTTGTTGTTTTTGGTCGATTGCAAGCTCGCGCGGTACCCACTTTGAATAGAGCTTTCGCATATCCAAATATTCATTCACGATATATCCAACACGTTTCTTTGATATCTTTAGGGTCTCAGCTATCTCAATCAAATTCACTTTACGGTTATCAGAAATTATTTTGTGGACTTTTTGATGTTTTCGTCGGTAACAGCCTCTTTGGGGCGTCCACTGCGTGCATCGTCCTCGGTGCACATTTCGCCTCGTTTAAATTTAGCAAACCACTTCTCTGCGGTTGATTTTCTTCGTGCAAAGTCGGAATAATGTTTTTTCGCCAAAAAAGCAATGCTTTATTAACACACGAAATTCCTTTTTATATTTTTTCAAACTAACAAAAGTTGCTTCCCTAAAAATGTTGTAACTCACATACTAATAGTGCAACAGCTGTCAAATTTATACACGTGTCTTTTGAAGGTTATGGCTAACTAAAAATCATATGGATTTAATTCTAGTAGAGCCATTTATGTGTCAGCCTATGAACTTTTCAGTCCACCTGTTATTTGCTGCTAAAAAAATTTTCCATTTTCTGCTAACATTCTCCAATGGCAATGGTAACAATCAATCGCTGGCATGATGTCAATCCATAAGTACTAAAAAGTGTTTTTATTATAGCACTTTCGCTATTATTCTGAACCCAATCAGCAGTGGAATCAATTCAGTCTTTCTGCTGAGAAACATTGCATATTGACTTGCTCATACATATAATATAAAGTAAAAGGTTCCAAGTGGAACTGAAGATGCCAAGTGAACTCCATCCATTAATAGTCCCATAGGACTTACAGCATGCATTTATATGGATGAATCGTGACATAAGCGCTAAAATGGGATCACAGTATATAGACAAAGTGTACATCGAAGTTATGATCTAACACATTTATTCTATCACCAATATAAAATTAATTAGCAACGGCATCCACAGTAGCATGTCTATCCACAAGAAAAAACAGGCAAAGCCTCCTTTCAGTGCTGCTATCAATGGTCCTCGGAATCACAGTTGTTTAACATATTTCATCCTTTTGCAACCATTTTTAATATGTGTTTTTAACCTCTACATCCAAATCTGCCCTTACGATAAAGTTAAACAGATTATTACCTCTTTTCCATGTTACAGCCACATGAAATACTACCAGACATTCATATATTATTCCAAAGCCAGTCATTTTCATTTGACTGATTCATTCTGATTGATAAGTATGCATGTAATTTTATTTTTGATGTCAACTTATGAGTTATTACGCACTTAAAAGAAGGTTATCTCAACAATAAAAAAATGCAATTTTTTCTCCTTTATTTGTCACTGATCCCGAGGATTTGTTATAAAAATGTTTGAAAAAAAATATGATCAAATTAAAAAGAACAACAAGAGCTATAAGTTCATGAATTACAAATTACCTTGTAAAATATACGAAACAAAGTTAGGATTAATAAAAAATAGCAACAATATATACAACGCACGTTCAGAAGTTAAAAGGATCAACAACCTTTTAAGGCTCATACAGAACAAGCTAAGATATAAATATCTGTATCTATTTCACCAAAAACTTTTTTCCCCGGGAGAGATATTTACATTTCTAAGCACCGGCTCAAAAACCTGAGATGTTTGTCAATCACTTTACAATATGATCATCATTTCAATGCGTCAATGACAAAAGTGGGAGAAATTAATTTTATCATAAACTTCAAATAGATGTCATTCTGTCAGATGATCTAAAATATATTATATAAGATTTTTTTATATCTTATTTTATATCTTATATTTATATCTTATTTTATATCTTATTATTATATCTTTAAATTAAAAATAAATTAATAGTTTAAAAAAACTAAAAAATACGCTTTTAGAGTTAATCAAACTAAAAAGTAAAAAATAATTGTTAACATAAGAATAAAATGACTGACGAGAAAATGAATGTCACTGTTCTAAAATCGTGGGGTGCTCGATATCAATCGTTATAATTTCTTACTAGTTTCATTCCGAAATGCAGAGTTAGTTTAAAAATGTCATACAAAGCACCCCACGCTTTTAGAACAGTGACATTCATTTTTCTCGTCAGTCATTTTATTCTTATGTTAACAATTATTTTTTTTACTTTTTAGATTGATTAACTCTAAAAGCGTATTTTTTTTAGTTTTTAAACTATTAATTTATTTTTTACTTTTAGTCTGATTAACTCTAAAAGCATATTTTTTAAGTTTTTTTAAAGTATAATTGTTTTTACTTTGTTTTCCACTTGGCCGGTTATCCGCTAAGTTTACATACTTTTTACCCACCGAAATTTTCGGCCAATAGGAAGAGCGCAATTCGACATGATCGCAGTCCTATGCCTTTGAGATCCGCCTCTTTTTAGCCACCGAAATTTTCGGCCAATAGGAAGAAGCAATTCGACACGATCGCACTCCTATGCCTTTGAGATCAGTCTTTTAGCCACCGAAATTTTCGGCCAATAGGAAGAGCTTCGATCCATCAGTACTGATGGTAGATGGCGCCATCAGTCCCAAAATCGAGCCCAAAAAGTGAGTTACATACAAACATACAAACATACATACATACATACAAACATACAGGTGAAGCTAATAAAAGCGTATTAATAACTTACCATTTTTAATCGCATGAAAGAAAGTATTTCTTTAGATACTATTTATACAAAACGTATCGATTAAATTGATATGTAGGCTATACGTCACACTTTTCATGTCATAAGAATCTTTGTTGTTTTTTATCCCACTTGGTCGACAGCAACATCTAGATCAAGCCCATAAACCCGTGTTCGTTAAAACAATGAGTCATGATAAAGGGTAAAAAATGCGGCTTCATTTCGCTCTTGCGATACAAAGACATGGGCACCGAAAGGAAGAAGTTTGACTTTACCCCGCATAAGAATGTTAAATGCACTATCAGCTATCTAAGATACAAGAATAAGAAATAAAAAGCAATATTTATTACACAAAATAAAAGAAGCAGAAAAGTGAAATAACTCATTTAAAAAAAAACAATAATTGCTTAATGGCAGCCATAAGTTGCAATAATTTCACGTCTTATTGAATCTAAGAGTAGTGACGGCTCCTATATTAGTGCCAGTTGGCTAGCTCTCTTGCCTTTGGTACCACAGGCTTCAGGTTCGAATCCTGGTGGTGGCATGGGTGTTTATGAGTAGTTCGGAATCCAGATTAAACAATAGGTCCTGTTCTAATTAGCCTAAAATGTGCAAAAAAATTACCATTGAGCGACAAACCAAGATCTAATTTAATTAGTCCAAAGTGGGCGCAAAATAACCATAAAGAAACAAACCAAACCAATCCTCTGTTAGTGCACGTGAATCCTCAAAGAAAGAGACAAAGAAAGAAATTAACAAATTAAATAAGGAAAGTGTTAAGCACATTTCTAGATTACAAATGATTACTTATGACAAAACATTATTGTAATAGCGTAAAATTAAAAAATTATTTACACAGAATGCTCCATTTACACTAATGTTCAATCATATGTGCGATCGAAGAAACTGATCGTGAAAACCAGTTTATGCAGTTGAAAGCAGAGGTAGAAATGTTTACTTTTCCGATAGAGTGAGAGAGCTCAGACTTTTTGTTCGATCGGATTCTCCATCGGTTTGCTACATGTGTAATAAATGTCTACTATGTCATGTGTCTACTATTTTAATAGTTATTAATCTATCCATTCGTTTCATTAGTCAGCTTTATTATTGTGTTTAACAATTAGTGTACATTCTTGGTTTAGTTTATCGCTCTGCGATCATTTCGTGCACACTTTAGGTTAATTAGAACGGGGCCTACAGTTTAAAGTGGATTCCGAACTACTCACAAACATCCATGCCACCGCCAAGATTCAAACCTGGAGCCTGTGGTACCGAAGGCCAGAGCGCTAGCCAATTGGCCATCAGGCCGCGTGTACATTCTTAAGATCGCACTATGTAAGATCAATGTTTAGGAATTAAAACAGTTGCATTTTCCGTCGTTATCTCTAGAAAGAAAAATCTAAATTAAATTGATCCGACTAACACCTTGGCTTAACCTTATCCAAGTGAAAAAATTTAAAAAACACAAACAAAAACTGCAAACCCGGCATATATGAGAAATGTTTGTGGATTTGTGGAATTAACTAACAGACTCTTTTTCAGTCTCCTGCTTACAAAAAAAAAGTGGTGATTCAAATTAGATGAATCTGATTTCTCACATCTATGTTCACTATCGCATCGCATTTAAACTCCACGTTAGAATTTAATTTGCTGGAAAAGTTAATATTCGACAACAGCTCCACAACGCATTTAGTTCAATTTTTTTTTTTTTTAAAATGAGCAAGTTACTAAAAATCATTTTGTTCTTTAAAAAATTGACATCAGTTTTGCTGTGAATTTGAGCCTGCACTCACGAACACGATGATTCTTGACATGATGAATACGATTATTCATTAAAACCAGGCGTTTTCAAAGGTTTTATGAACTTCTCAGCAGAAGTTGATTCATCTCTACAAGACCATCTCACTAATGCCACTGTTTTTAAAGGAATGTCAAAAGAAATTCAAAATGATTTATTATACTGTGTATTTATCACTACTCTATTTCTCCCCCCCTTGAAACTCGGATATTCCAAGAGCAAGTTTCTAACTTAGCTTATTTTGCAGAAAAAATGTCTGAAAATTGAACTATGATAGATTTATAGACTGGATTTCAGAAGTGGGAAAAAAAACAAGATAAATTATCCACCCAAGTTCAAAGAAAATGTTATTGATTTGTTTGCCTCAAAAAAAAAAAAAAAAAAAAAAAGACAAGTGAGTGGAATTAATTTGCAAACACTGTACTTGAATAATCAACTTGTAAATTGTATGCAATACTTGTAAAGGGAAAATAAAATGTTTTTATCATATTAGTAATTTTTTTTCTACCCTTTGAGTTGCCTTTTTTTTTTTTAACTTGTGTTTGTTGTTTCTTATCTCACTTGGCTGGCCAAGCCCATTTCAGCCTCGTTTTGATGGACTCATGATTGAAGGGGAAGGAATCAGCTTCTGTTTTTATGGAGCACCCGTTTCTTTCAGGTAGAAGCCATGACTTTTGCTCCGTGACGCTCTTACAGTCATTTTCTCTTCAGGAGACCGGGACCTTTCGGCTTAAAGTGGATTCCGAACCACTTTTAAACATCCATGGCACCGCCGGTGAACTTCGAACCCGAATTTACTAACCTGTGGCACCGAGCGCCAGAATACTCGGCCATTCAGGTCCCAAAATTTGCCAACGGGAGGTACGGAAATTCCCAGGTGGTCACCCACCCAAACACTGACCGCGCCCAATGATGCTTGTAAATGGTATGCAACGAGAACCGGTTTTTCATATTAGTAATTTTTTTTTTTTTGGCTTTTTTAACTTGTAAAAGCACAAATGTAATCTAACTTGTAAGTTACGTCATACTTTCAAATTTTATTTTCACAATTTATGCTTTGCGAATCCCCATTTGAATAACCCACGAACCGCTCCTGCGAAAAAGGCTGTAGGTGTTTAGTGTATATCACAACCCACGCTGCTTCTACAGTTGTCAAAATTTGTTTGTATCCGTGGTTAGGTGATAAACAGGTGGGCCGTAGAAATAATGAAACCTGATAGATATTAAGTATTGTTAAATACGGCATAATGCTTCGCTTTTCCCTATTGAAAATTGGTCTTATACAAATCATGAAAATAAGGGCAAACAAGTTACAAAACTACCACGATATATAGATGATTTGAGTGTGTCGGTAGTCCATACTAGGCAGTATGGGAATAGATTCTAATACGCCCAACGTTTATATATTGATAATATAAACAGACAGGTCCAAGTAGTTAATTCTTGGAGCTCACTATCACCTTATTTGAAAGACAAAAATTAACAGTGCATGATTAATCGCGCAGAATTTAAAATTTGTTACAGGAAAATGAACAGTAAAGCGATCTTTAACTCAGTCTGACATCGCGTCGATGCCAGATTCAAATACTATGCGATGGCGCGACAGATAAAATAGAAACGTCTGTCCACGAATGTTTTTTTATTTTATTTTTTGTACCATTGCAATCACAAATGTTTATGGTATAGAATTAAAGGTTGTCACAGCAATGTACACATTGAAAAAATTCCTCAGTTACAAACATCGCCAAATTGTGCATTTTGATATAGATCGTTGCGGATCACATCCTATTTGCGGTACGATCTATAATAAGAATGTGCACAAAGCATCTATAAATTCTTACAAGGCTACTTGAAACATTCAAGGTGGTCAATTCGTCCCACTTGCATTACCCTCATGCACATTCACATAATCGTGGCTTGATTTTGTCTAACACGAGTATTATTTTCTCGAAATGACAATCTGCAATTCCAATATTCATATTTCGCTTTCATTGCACAAAATAGAAACTAATGTGGATATCTCGAACGTATGTGGGAAAAAAATCTTATGCTCTTACAGAACTAACTTTTAAAAATTATTTAAAAGTATTTATTAACCTCTTCTTCAGATATCTTTAAAGATTCATATTATTATCTTAATTAAGAAAATGTAAAAAAAAGAATTGCTTCATTAATAATTAATCAAATTAACTATGGAATGTAAAATCTCTCTTTTTAAATAAATAGTATAAACTTTGAATAAACTTACAAAAAAATTCTAAAATCAGAAAAATAATTTTGCAAAATAAACAAAAGTATAAATAAACCTTTATTTAAACTGGACATGCTAAATTCATAAAAATGTTTTGTACATAAATAATATAAAGCTTCTTTTACACATCTAAATGGTATAAATTAAATCTACACTTATTTACTATTCAAATTACATGCTGAAGAAAAAAATGCTGCCAATTCTGTTGGAGTAATGACATTCGCTTTAACTGTATCAACAAATCGATTTGCTTCTGCTATCAAACTTTTATTGTTAGCATTTTCTTTTAACAAACATCTCAATCGACGCATTTCTAAATCCCATTTCTTTAAAACCTCTTCATGGTTGCAATCTTCAGGCTGACGTAAAAATAACTTATCAGTTTCTGTACAAGTGAAAATTTCTCGTAAGAATTGAAAGTCTTCAGTGTTTCCCACTGCACTTTTAGATACAGAAACAGCATTATCATCCATAAAATCCTGGTGATTCTTAAATTCAGACACGACACAAATTTGCATGTTTGTATCAGAAATCTCAGGTATAACACTTTCTTCCGCTGTTTCTTCAAGATTCTTGAATAGAGGGGCGCCATGAAGGTTCACAATTGGGGTAAATGTTTCAGATCTGATTGCTTTACTGTTTTTGATCTGATTGTTGCATAATTTCTTCAAGGGATTAATTTGTGGAATTTCAACCTCGAAATCCTTCATTTCATCCTCGTCATCACTAAATTTTGCAATAATTTCTTTTAAAACATCATCTATATTGCTGCACGAATTCTCTAATAATTCTGCAGGCTGAAGAACTTTAAGGCCGGATTGAAGATTATTAAATGTTTGTAAAGAACAGTCAAGTTCACTGTTGATATTATCGTTTCTTGATTCTTCTGTAAGTTTATTCTGATCAGTGTTATCACATGAAGTTTCGGAAAACACAGAAAAACATTCATCATAACAATTGGACTGATCCAATAATTCTAAAAATTTATCATCAATAGTGTAAAATGGGCTTTTTATGAATGGCGAAGAGAAATTTTGAGAATCATCTACAAAATCACTATTTCCTAACTGCATAGAAAATCCCTGAATTGAAGGATTGTCAAAATCGTTTGAAGGCGAAGAAGGACCATTTTGACCAGGAAATTTTCTTTTTGGATGTTGTATTTTATTTTTTTTATCAATTTTGTCACCTCGATTTATGTCAGATAGCAAATGATTAGAATTAGTCTCGTTATCATGATTTTGGAATACATCTGGAATATGAATTTGTACAATGTTCTCTGCCAAATTTTGTGAGAAAGGTAAACACTGGTCTTGTCCAGCAGGATATCTTTCATCACGAAAATTGGAATATTCTATTATATGTAATAAATTATCATCAATTTTGCTAAAAGGACTTGCTGACAATGGTAGTGGGAAAATCTGAAGATCTTCAACAGTTTCGTTTTCCAAACATTGTTTGGAATAATCTTGAACAATAGAATTATAAGAATCTTTAGACAAAGGACAACCAAGAACTGAAGGCTTTCTAGGATTTTCAGATATCTCCATTATATCAACTGTTTGAGTTTTCTCATTACATGGTTTTTCAGATAATAATGAACTGTTATTATCCTTACTTAAATTATTTAGGAACCCATGTGAAAGAGCACTTTGTGTAATATTATCAAAGGAACTTTCTGATAAGGGTACACATTCATTTTGTAAAATAGGATCATCTATGCCTTGCATGGGACTAGAACGTAGATCCAATATTTCCATGCATTTAGCATCAAAATCGTTGGTAGAATTTTTCGAACATAATGATAGAGAAATCTGAGAATCTTCAACATTTTGGCTTCCTATAGACTCTTCTAAAGAAAACATGGGTAACTCTTGAACTGGAGAATCTTCAACATTTTGACTTCCTATAGACTCTTCTAAAGAAAACATGGGTAACTCTTGAACCGAAGAATCTTCTTGTAAAGAAGCTATACACCTTTGATCAAAAGATTCAAGATTTTTGGACTGTTCAATCATATTTTCACTTTCTGTTGAATTCACATTTTGCAGGGTTTCACAAAGCAATAAAGAATTATAATTTGTCTTACTATCTTGAATTTGAAATTCATTTTGGATATTTATTTGTGCAGTATTGTCCACAGTGTTTTCTGAGGAAGGCAAACACTGTTCTTGATGAGCAAAAATAACAGAATTACTACTTTGCATAATACTAGATTGAAGAGACTTTTCAGAAAATTTTTCTTTTGGTGATAGGGTAAAGACTTTAGCAGTATCGTTAATCAATTGTAAGTTGTTAATACTTTTATTATCTTCTACACAATCAGAAATTATATTCTGAGCATCAGATTTCTTATGTTTTTCAGACAGTTGCACATCTTGGCCACTACAAAATTTCTCAAAGTTCCTAAATTTACTTCTTTTATCATCTTGTTGACAATTTTTAGAGTCTTGTTTATTACTTTGCACACTAATATTAGGTTTTTTATTTAAAGCATCTGATTTTTGCAATTTAGTATTAAAATTTTGTTTAGTGTTTTGCAGAAAAAAACGACAAAAAAGCTTTTCAGACATTTCTTTAGAGTATTCTAATAAACGTTTTTTATATACATTTTCTAATTTTGATGGCAGTTTTCCTTCATCATTGATGGGGGGCTCATTTTGAGAATGTGGATTTGGAACAGATTCGAGAGCACTTTTATTGGGGATTAATTCTTTATTTGCATGAGAGAGCTTATTAGAAACGGTTGTCTCTTCGGCACTTCGTTTAATTTTAGTTTTTGGAGTTAAATTATCGTCCTCTTCATCAGTATCTCTGAAACGTGTAAGAATAGATTGTAAAACTGGCTCTTTTGTCATACAAACTTCGTTAGATTTAGGTTTCTGAACATTTTTTTCACTTTTCAACAACACAGGCTTTGTATTAATAGCCGATTTTTTACTCTTCTCACAAATGCCTTTAACCACATGAACCTTACCTCGATCATTAATATCAATAACACTCTTTTCAGCACTTTTGGATACTTGTATGTTTTTTGGCATTGATATATTTTCAGCCTGACAAGTATTATTTACAATATGAAAATTTGGTCCTTCAGGATTTTTTCTTGAACACATTGTTGAAATATTGATAAGTCTTTTTTTAAAATTCTCTTCATTGTGTTTAATAGCATATGTATCATTGTTCTTTCCAAGATCCTTGGTTTTGGGTATTGGAAGAGTGATCTGCTTTCTAATACTCAAAAATATAGGTGGAGGACTGCTAGATGATTTATTAAGAGCTTTATTTTTTACAGCTTTTAAAACATGATTTTTGCCAATACTGCTTTGTACTAAATGAAAGTTCAACGGTGCCCCACTAGAAGTTGATTGGTGTGATAAGGCACAAGCATTGCCATAATTTGTAGAGACTTGAGTAGTACTATCCTCATCACAACTGTCATATTGATTCTCTGAATCACTGTCTTCATCGTCTGAAATATCAATAACCTCAGGTCTCTGCATTCTGTTATACTGGTCCTCTGAATCACTTTCCTCGTCATCTGAAATGTCAATACTTTCAGGAATTTGCACTCCATTTAAGTCTGCTGGGATTTTATGCAACCGTATTATGTTCCTCGATTCAGCATTTGGTCTATTCTGAAATCTCCAAAACGCAGATGATCTGCAAATAATTATAAAGATTTTGTAAAACATTCAAAATAATTTAAATAATAAAGAACCAAAAATTGATTTTATCAAAAAATTATTTTTTAAAATTTCTAAAAAAGTTAAAATTTCTATTGTTAGTAATTCTGTAGTTAGAATTTAAATAACAAATATATCAGAATTCTATAGAAAAAAATCAAACAATGTATTGAAAACGAAACTCAACAGAAGTTATTTTCATTTTTTTCTCCTTCACTCATTATATAAAATGTTATGATAGAAATTCATACCTAATCAATCATGACATAATAGTATTTTAAATAATACTGAATCTAATCATGTCATTGTAGGCATTATTAAATAAGTTAAATAGCTTGATATCCATGGACACTTATACCAATAATGAGTTACATATAGAATCTGTTTTGTTGTTAATTTAAAAACATGCAATGAAAATTGTTTTGAAATGTTTTCTAACAAAAGCAGTTAGATTTTTAGGTTGACTCTTCTGCTTTTTTTAAACACTATAAAAAAAAGGGGGGTTTTTTCCATGTTTTCAAATTAATTCTTTTTTTTTTTTTTTTTTTTTTTTTTTCCCAAAACATTTTGCAAATATTCTTTGCATAAAATACATGCATGCAAAAATTTTAAAGTTTAAAAAGCACAGAATCTTTTGAATTTCTTTGCAAAATTATGAAAAAACACACACACACAAAGAAGGGAGAAGGAAAAAGTCTACATACTCAGTTAGATGTGATTTCCATTGTAAGCGGCTTTGAATTTGCTTGGTCCACTCATAATATAGAGAATGAACCCAATGTTCTGGAGGGTTTTTCCCACCATCTCCTAAATCTTCATGGCCTTCTAAAAATAGTGCTTCTTCATGATATTTAATAGCATCACTGGGAGACATGCCTGCCAAAAATAACATAGCCATTAATATTATTCCACTTAAGATATTTTAAGGGTGGCATTTGTAAATTACAAATGCAATTTATTTAATTCTTTGTCATGGGGTATGTAACCTTGCAGCTTTCATAAATTGCATTTTAAGCACCAAAAAAAAAAAAAAAAAATCGCACCTTGAAATTTACATACAATGTTTCTCATTTAACAACAGCTATTAAGTAAAAATGTGAATAAATATGTACAATCTTAAAATAAGATATAATAGATCATGACAAATAATCAGACGTGTTTTGTATAATAATCTATGATTCCTCACCTCTACCACTTTATTATTATTATCGTTATTATTGAACAGATCAAGAGATTTTAATTACTGAAATAAATATCTTTGGAAAATAAAATAGGAAATATAATTTTTGTTTTAAATAAAATATAAAACATCAGATAATTCTATTACTTTTATCATATAGTGTATTTAGTTACAATTTTAAACTAAATAAAGCATATAAAAATTTCAATTTTTAAGGAAATTTATATCATACAGAACTGCACACATGCAAGGTGCTAAGTTACGTCTGGCCCAATGTCATGGATTTAATTTTTGTTAGCACATATACACAGGTTAAACTGGCTTTAAATATATTATTACATTTAACTAATTAAAACAAAATAATTTATACTTAACGACTGAATAATGTTTAATAAAAAATAAGTTTAATTTGCTTATTTTAAGAAATGCACAGTTTCAAAAGAAATCTAAACTTTCTATTTTGTTATTTGTGGGTAAATTCACAAACAGATCTATCAAGCACATACTTTACTACTCATACTTTACATAAGCTTGTACATGGATATTCTGATCCCAATGTCTTAAAAAGGATAAATGTATTTGTTTTTCCCAGTTTCTATCTTTAAAAAAAAATCATAAATATATATATATATATAGGAAGTATCATTGGTAATTTCAAATGAATTCTAAAAAAAATTCAACAAAAGAAGAAAAGTGAAGTCAAAATCCCTCAACATTCCTATGCTAGAAAAATTCAAAAAAGCATACAATAGTAACAGCTATTACACAAAAAAAATTGAGCATAATAATCACAGTTGGATATTTCTTACTATATTATATCTTTATTTATTTATATTATCAAGGTGACTACAGAAACTGTGAAAAAAATTTCCAGCTCTTTTCCATGATTGAACTTACAACATTCCCCAGATTTACGGCGACTAATTATATTAGTTTCCTGGCTTCCTCTCTACTCACAATCACTGTATGTGTACAATATATGTTATTAAAAACACTTTTACCAGTTATTTAATATAAAAATATAATTAATTTTTATGAAATTAAATTTTAAAAAATGGAATGAACATGCTAAAAAAATTATTAAAATAGTATATTACATTTCTTATATGTAAAAAAATGTTGTAAATTTTAATAAAATACTTTGCTTCTAAAACTGCATAAGAATTAAAAGAAACATTAAAACTATCTTTTGCAATACGAAAATTATATAAACAGGTTAATACGACCTTTGCTAAAAATTAAAAAAAAATTTAATAACTAATAAGTACTTTTTTCATGGGTATCGGATTAACATGTTACAGCATAAATATAATAATAGTATAATTATACCTAATATATATATATATATATATATATACAGAGAGAGAAAGAGAACAAAGTGAATGAAAGAGAACCTATTAATTTTAATAATGATTTCTAGAATTAAACTAAAGCACATCTTGATTAGAATTTTTTATAAATACATCCAAGATAATATCTCTATATATTTTATACCTTCTAGTCAATTTTTTTAATAAAATATATATATATATTTCAAGAATACTTTACAAAAAATCCTAGTTGAAAAATAAATTTCAGTGAAACTATAAAAGTTCTCCTTAAAAAAACCTAAACAATTATTTTTAAATAAAGTCACAACATAAAATGATAAATTCCTATTTGATCAATTTGTAAGGCAGAATTACAAAGTGATTTCAATAATATGCATTTTAATAAACATGCACAATATAACTGCATATCTGCTATTTTATATTATATAACTTAACTTATACTTAATAGCCCAAATTTATATTTCCAAACAAATGTCCAGCATAATTTCCATTATTGAAAACAAACTCACCTTCAGTAAAATATCCAATAAATGCTTTTTTGGTCTCTTCTGAGCCTCTTACATGATGAAAATTTTCTGCTTTATCAATCAAATGATTGTGGATGAAACAAATTTTCATCACAGCTTTGAAACCATGTCTGAAATATTCATCTTCATTATGAATTTGTTTCCCATCTTTCTTTATCTTAACAGATATTGCAGCTTTACAATTATAATCTGATTTTGAAAAACCTTCATCTTCCTGAAAATAAAGAATGCACTATAGAGAAAACTTCCATACATGCCATAAAATATTTAAAATAAAATGAAAAATTTCTTTTCGCAAACTTGTATTTTAAAAACAAAATTACATAAGAGAAGATTTATCATTACATTTTAAGGAACTCAAAATTGGGTTAGATATTCAATAATTATCAGAAAAGATGATTTTAATTAAAATTTTAAAAATAAAATACATACAAACTACGAACATAACTCTAAACATACTATCTATAAAAGATGTTTTTTTTTTAATTAAGTTCAAAAATTAGATAAAAGGGAAGTATAGGACAAATTTATAGAAGTGTTTAAACTTTGTGATAAAGTAATGAAATATAAAATATTTTCAAAAATAGTACACAAGAAACAGAAGACAGTAACAGAAAATGTAATTACTTATATGAAATAGATTTTATTAAAAAGCAGCATGTGTGTATGCGTAATTAATACCTTTTGGGTTTACTAACTTCTTTCGAATTTCCTGGACAACATATTTTCACATACTGTAATTGTATTTTTGTACAAATTGTTGTGTTCTTTTTTTTTTATCTGCCAATGCAATTATTGACATTCAACACTTTGATTTTGTGTTTACTAAATGATTTTCAGTTTTGTTGCTGCAGCTTATGCATTCTTCAGATCTTGAACAATTTCTTCTTTTATTTTTTAGAGGTCTGAAAGTGAAGTACTCCAGGATTTTGCATTGCTAATGCCATGATGGATTTGTTATAATTTGTGCAGCATGTAGTGAATACAAGGAGGAATATACATATATATATATGCATACATATATCCTCCTCTCTTTTCTAAATAAAATTAACAAACATGATGTAATATAAAAGCATTAAAAACAAATATCGTAAAAAGTTATTTTTAATAAATTGTAACTTTTTATAATTAATTACAAAAAGAACTTTTAAATAGAATAAATTCAAAGTAGCATTTGATGCTAAGATTACACAAGAAATACTCAAATAAATACTATTTACAAATTAGACACTATCAATTAAACTGAGATATTATCTTAAGCTTCAAATATAGAATAATATCCAGCAAAAATTATAATTAAAGTAATAACTTATTGTACATTTAATAATAAATTAAATAATAATAGTTATTAATAATAATTAAACTCATTTAGGAAAATCTAAAACTAATTTAAAGCATAGCAGTTTAGATGCTGATTTACATACAAAACAAACAAAATTATACAGGTATATAAAAGCTAATTTATAAAGCTTTGAATTTAAGCTTTATATAGCTACATAGTTTTTGGATTTTTTAAAAAGTTATTTAAGCTCAAAACATTATAATAGGATATTTATTCAAACATCCCCTTAAATAAATTATAATTAATTTTAAATTAATATATTTATAATGAACATAACAAATATACAATGGTTACTCAGTATTCATTCTTAATCTGTTCCAGATCATCGAACTTATACCATACAAAATTTTTAACACAAGAAATGAAGGGAAACATTAATCCGCTCTCATAAAATATCCTATTTTTATTGACATATTATACATTAATGAGATTGCATGACAAAATTAAGACACTCCTTAATATTAATATTAAGATACATAAATACAAAAACAATTAGATGAAATGCATACATAAATGAAAATTTAACAAATTTAATTTTCTCTTCTCCTATTTGATTACAATTACCAAAGATCTCTAAAAATCTGTTCAGAGAATTTTGCTTTTACCTTTTCCCCAGGATGTTTCAAAATTGTTATATTGTCTTGGTCATTCAAAATGATGCTATTACAACTATGTTAGGATGGCATTTCTCTACATAGATATTGACATCCATTCCTTTGACGAAGATTTTGACACTTGCAAAGTCATATTCCGAATAAATGTCATATACAAACCCAAATTTTTCATGTTCAAACAGAACATACATCAAGTTATTCCAAAGTATACATATACCATGATATCACTGCATATATCAAATTTTAAGTTAATCAACTAAAAATTATACACTAAAAATTGATTTAATACTATATAAATAATTTAAAACATAGAATATAAAAATGAGAATAAAAATTATGTTTTACATTTTAAATGAATCAAATATTACTTTTGCCATTTTTAATAAGAGCTACTGTTAAAAGAATACTAAAAATACCTACAATATATACTTCAAAATAAATGAATAATTATGCTAATGCACAATTTTTAAAGGAAGTTTTTCAAACAGCAACAACTCTATACAGAATGAAAAGAAAAAAAATTACATTATTTACTTAACATAAAATAATTTATTGTTCATTCATACATATACAAATTTTAAAATGAACAAAAACAAACAAAAATTTTTTAAAGATTTATTTAAAATATTTTTATTACAACCCAACATGTTCTCTTATAGTAAAGCATTTTAGATTACACTATATTACTTATTAAATTAAGGATTGGGGCACTTAGTTAAACACCTTTTAGCAAAATGATTTTACAAATATATTATCAATGCATATGTATGTCAATTACTGACATCATTAGAATAAATTTTTCTTTGGTGTTTATAATTAGCCTTTGACAAAAAATAGGGTGTTTTCAAAAATCTCTTTGAACCAAACACAAATTCAAAAATTAAGTCAAATGAAATATGGTATAAAATCAAATGAAATTGTTTTAACAAAAAAGTTTTTTAAGTGTTGACTATTTATTACTTTTATAATAATAACAGCAGTTCAATTAAAAAAAACTATTCAATTTTAAAAAAATCGGAATCCATATTCAATACATATTGTAGTAAAAAAAATACACTTGAAAATTTTCTGTACATGCATAAAATTATTTATATTTTAATATTACAAAACTTACATCATATTTTCTCTTTTTTCCGAAAGAAGAATTTTGGCAAACATAAAGCTCGTTAAGAACATAATCTTCATTCGCCGTCCTTTGTCGTAATAGCCATTCAGTGTTCGTGTTTTCTTTGAAATGTTTAAGCCATTCTCGTACATCATCATAAGTATTTAAAGCAATTCTCAGTTCGCATTCAAAGTTCTGGGAATCTATCTTTCTCTTTTTAAGGATTTTGTGTTTAAATTTTTTAGGTAATAATTTATTTTCTAGACAAAAGTCACCATCACATGGCTCCATGTTTAATTTGTTGACAAACACAATATGTCACACAGTTAAAACTGTCAATGACCGCCAGTCTTTTGATAGTTATTAACAAGTATTAAATTGGCAAGACACAATGATAACTATTAATTTATTGCTTTATTATGAAAAATTGCATACATATTTTACTTACTCTATGTACAGGATAAATATTTGTTCTTTTAAATGATAGAGGTATTTTAAGATTAAGATTTAGTTCTTTTGCACAATTAGTCATCTGCTTTTGGCCACAGACATTTGCGCGCAAATTTGGCGGTTTCTGCTTAGAATATTAATCTAGTGTTTTACTTTTATATATATTAATTTTCCATCCTGAAAATAAAAATGGAAGTCGACAATCAATTAGACGATTCTTTTGATGCTAATGTTTATCCCGATTTATTACCAATTTATTACAGGCGTTTATTTCCCTTTTCTCTGTATTATAAGTGGTTAAAATATGATGATGGTAACTAAAAAATAACTTCTTATGAAATGTTGTTTTTGTATTTTATTCAATATATTGAAAAGAAAAAAACATTTTATATTTTCAGATAAATTCTTTATAAACAGAGAATTCTCATTCACTCTGAAAGACGATGTATACTTAAGGTATCAGTCTTTTAAAGATGAAGAAGATTTGAAGAAAGAAGTTACTCAAAAATGTCCCTTTAAAATTGATATAGGAGCTGTATTTTCATGCCGAGTAAGTAATCATTTTAGTTGTTTTCATCTTATGAAAAAACAATGTTTTATTGTATAATGATGTAGATTATTGTATTTAGAATTATAGTTGGATAAAAAAAAATTTCATGTAATGGTTCACAGTTTATATTAATGCTTGTATAACTGATTTAAAATTTATAACTTTTAAGAATATATAAAATATTATAATGAAGGATTGTCAATATTGTGAGGGACTCCCATAGTGAATCCAATGGCCAGATACCAGTCATATCAATGAATGATTGTTTAGTTTATATTAATATTTTCTGCATACATTTTTACCGTGTGTAATATTAAAATATACCCTCTCCCTCCCCCAAACAAAACCTGGTTATCATCTGAAAATGATCTTCCATTTTTAGATTTCAAACATTTTCCACCCGAAAGAAGGCTTGGGTGACATTTGCCAATTGCATGCAGAAATGACAATGAGTACCATAAAATCTGTTAAGTCTAAATTAAATCTTTGGATATCTGAATATTAATTTATATCTTGAAAAAATGTATGATTACTAAAATATTAAACTAGGGATAAAAAGTGCACAAATAAAAAAATTATATTTCTTTCTCATTTGAATAACAAGAAGAAAAACACAGTATCATTACAAAATGATAAAAAAATAGAAAAGTAAAAAAAATATTATAAATTTATAACATTCCTTATTTGAAGTATTCTGCTCTTTTTGGTTGATTTTTTAAAAACTTTTTTTGCATTTGTGTAAATATTTAAAATTAAAAGTCTTTTTTTTTTTTTTTTTTCCCTGCTAGCCATATTGTAGAATCATAAATGAAAACTTAATATATAAACTATCGGTACTTACGTATTAACGGTACCTTGGCGACAGACTTGGCAGTTTTTAAGTGTCGCCAATCTTTATTATTTGGAATAAAAATATTTTGAAAGCGTTTTGATTTTAAATGAAGTGTATTCATATATGTTTTATTATTTGGAACAAAAATTTTAAGTGTAGATTGGCGTCAAATCTGTAGGTGCTCTTTATTGGCGCGTGTGCTCTTTATTGGCGCAACTGTCACCAAGGTATCGTTAATACGTAAGTACCAAACTATCTTGCAGAAGAAGTCAAGAGTTATTTAATATATAAGTACACAATCATATTGATTGTATTAAAACAATTTTTCGTCTGACATTTCCTCACTTTTTTTTTCAGCCAAGTGACCAACGAACTGCTTCAAATTTCCATCCATTAGAAAAAGAACTTGTTTTTGATATTGATATGACTGATTATGATGAAGTGAGAACATGCTGTTCTGGAGCTGATATTTGTAAGAAATGCTGGCCATTCATGACAATTGCTTTGAAAATTCTTGACAGAGCTTTACGGGGCAAGTTTAAAAATTTGCAAATAATAATGGGAAACATAAATATATATAATTATAGGGGAAATATACGTTTATATTTTCTTTATAATGGTATTTCATTTAATATAACATGTGTTATCAAATTTTAGATAACTCAAGCATTTTTGTACATCCAACTTATTTAAATTTTATGGATTTGAGATTTTAATACTCTGTAAAGTGTGTGATTAAAGGAAGAGGAAAAAAAAGGAAATATTTTCTTTCAAAATTTACATTATTCGACTATTTTAATTAGTATGTCATTTAGAATTTCCTGAACGATCTTGCTCCCTTGTAATTTTTTTTTTTTTCATTTCTTTAAATGTTTTTATTTTTAATTAATTCAAATAGTTAAAAAGAAAGCTTTCATTAAATCATGTACTAATTCTGTGAAACTCAGATGTGATTTCCTACCCATCCCAACTTTATATGCTAAAGCTTTTTCTCCCCTATAATGGTATTTTATTTAACATTTTTCCTTTTCTTCTTTGTCTATCAGTTCCATTTCAACTATTTGATTTTACCTCTAAGAGATTTGTTTATCTTGAAAACTGAGAGATGTTCCTGTTTGATAAATGTGTCGTTATATTTTAGATTTCTTAGAGACTATATATTTATGAGTAGTAAAATAAAACATGTTTCCTGAGATAGTATACGTTTTTTAAATGATTGTATATGTAAAAAATATTGAAAATAAATTGCAAAAGAAAAGATTGGAGAAGAAAATATGTTAAAATTAAAAAGTGAACCTTCAGAAATTTTGCCTCCCGCAATGTTTTTAAAAAGCAATAGAATGCATAGAAATGATTAAGAAAAATGCGAACTTGCAATATAAATTAAAAGTTTGATGCTACATAGCCATGTGCTTTTACTAAAGAAAAATTATTTTTCTTCTGACAGCCAGATAAATAGAAAAAAAAAAATAATCAAGGGATTATCTATCGCGAAAATTTTTTAATATACTTTAAGTTATAGATGTATATTGTACTTAACTGAAGATTGATAAACTAAATTTTAAAAGTAATTATCTTTTATCTTCAGAAATAAAAGGTCATTTGGTTTTCAAACAAAGTTTTAAAAAAAAAAGCATTACATGTTGTTTCAGTTTGTTAGTGTTGAAAATTTTTTTAAAGTGTGCATTCATGAACAATTCTACTTAAACATTGCCAGTTAAGCAAACCAAGACGGGGGGGGGGAATTTGGATGGCGAGAGATGCTTTTAAATAACAGTGTAACAAAAGATAAAATGCATTAAGAAAAAGAAAAATTGCTTTTTCACGTAACAGTTTTCTTGATCTATAATGTTTATACATCAATAATCTAGAGTGATGCAAATATTAAAACTTTGTTTTGCCCACATTTTTACTAATATTATTTAGTCAAAAAAATCATTCATTTTAATCTGAGGGACTGAAAAAATCTCTTCACATATATTGAAAGAGACAAAATAATTTTAAAGGCAGTTTCAAATATTGAAAAAAAGGTTATTTCACTTGGAATGGACAGGGCAGATTAAATCCTGCCCTTTACTAAGTGGAGTAGTAAAACCAAATGCTTTACCTCCAGACATTCTATCACTGAAAAGTTGCTAGATAATGCTACAATGGAATTTTTATGCAAGGGCAAATAATTATAGTCTTTCACTATTAAATTATGCAAATGTATCATTATTTGAAAAACATTTTATTTGTGAACATATGTGCTAAGGTTTTATCATATTTGTGTATAATTTTATTCTGGATTTTGTTATGCTTTTGAATGTATTCATTTTGTGACAGGAAATTCTGCTTAGTCTTAAGTTTTCAGTAATCCGAATTGTTGACAGTCTTAATCAGATTATCAGTATCCAACTGTCCTTTATATCAATCCACAACTCCTATTATTATTTTAATTTCATTCATTATTGATAAATCTGTTTTACTATAAGCAAAAGACTGGCTTTTACTAACCTATATAGGCAGTTTCTCTCAATTTATACTCTCCATTGTGTTCAATTGTGATATAACTCTTAAAATAAAAGAATATAAATAAATATCTAGGTTATTAGTTCCTTTACCTTTAGTTAGTTTTGTTAGTTACTTGTCCCATAAAGATTTTTGTTTTTAGGTGTTTTTTGATTTAGTGAATTTTGTAAGCATAATTTAAATGTTCAATGATTTTTCATTATAATACAGTTCAACAAAAAATTGATAATTATTTACAATAATGTTCGTGGTTAAAAGTGTATAAAAATTTATTCATAAATATCTTTTAGAGGACTTTGGTTTCAAACATCTTCTATGGGTTTATTCTGGCAGAAGAGGCATCCATTGTTGGGTCTGCGATAAAGAAGCAAGAGAATTGAGTCCAGCAGCTCGAAGTGCTATAGTGGAATATTTAAGTGTTGTTAAGGTAGTTACAATGTTATACTTTCTTTTAATTATTATCTATTTTTTTTTTTTTTTTTTTTTTTTTTTTTTTTTTTTTTTTACTAGTAACAATTTATTCGTGTAAATTGTATGGAATATTATGTGAAGCTATCAGACAGTATTTAATAAAAAAAAATAATAATAACACTTCTGCTGGATATTATAAAAAGTATTCTTTAAGCATACTTTTAAAGAAAATACTTAAATTTGATTATTAATTATTTTTCCCCCTCTGTTAACCTGAATTACTTATCCATAAAAGTCAAATGTCACCAAGGTTTTCATATATGAAAAATGATTACATTTCCTAGTAAATGAGTTGAAAAAGAAATTACAAAAGTATAGTAAACATTAAATGTTATACAGTGGCATTGATTAGGGTGAGAATAATGTGAATAGTAACATCAAACAAATCAAATTAAAATATCCCAATTATAAATAGTGATTAAAAACATGAATTTCAAACAGAAATAAAATCTTATAGAAGAGGGGGGAAAAAACTAAACAGCAGGCATGAAATTAAATATATACCTCTGAACTCCCAAAAAATATTCTATTGATATTTGTTGTCATTTAGCACACAGCCCTATAACCAGTCATCTGCTTAATATGGCATTCCAAAAAATTATATTTATCATTAGTTGTAAAATAATGATGGCCATCATTTTACATTCAGTTTGATAATTCCTGGTATCACAAATAAATTACTCAGACGGGGAGAGAAAAGGACTTTTCTTAAGAGCCATATAATACTATTTCAACTCTCTTTTGAAAAGAAATTATAATTGTGATTTTCTTGGAAATATTTTTTTTTGTAGAGAATGCCTTTATCTTGAAGCAATCTTTACAGAACCATACTGGTCTTGTAACAATTACCCAATACTGTAATTCATATTATTATCCAAAAAGAAAATAAACAATAGTGTAAAATGTGTTTCTTTTGAATGAAAAATGATGTCTTGTGCTGGAAAACCTTTGCACAATGCTATGGATACATTTCAAATTGCTAAAAAAGTAGTTTAAGCTAACAGGAAATTATTTTAATATTAAGTTGAAGTAATATACAGTTATTTACTTATTATTTCATATTATAGGGTGGAGAATATAAAGCAAAAAAAGTTCATCTGCCAGAGACTTTACACCCTAGTTTAAAGTAAGATAACCTATGTCAATTATATGTTATTAACTTTTCAGTCTTAGAAAGCATTTTAGTTTTTTGACAGCAATATAAAATAATAGCAAAGTATTAAAAACTTGTTTAATATATATATTTTTTCTCTTAACTAATCTTCTTAAATTTATAAATACAATTTTTGTAATTTTTTTTTACTGTCTACAATCAGAAAAACTGAAAATTATGTTCATTTTATTTAGTTTTGATGGAAAATGTATAGACATAAATACAATGCAATTCCATTAATAATATAACTACCAAAATAGAATTTATTCAGATAAAAATTATAATCAGTGTTATTTAGATTTACAAACTATTAAAATTGCTAAAGTCATTTGATTATAAATTTTTTATTATTATTTTAGAACATTAAAAAAAAATTGGTAAAGATATTTCTGATACTGATGATGATATCTTTAATACATATGAAACTATAAGGGTCATTCATTTAAAACTGATTACCTATGTCGTAGACAAAAAAGATATCAAAGATTCTGTGTCATATAGTTAATGTTCCTTTTACTGAAAGAAGGGAATGAAATCATTCATATATCATAAAGAAGAAAGGAATTTGGAAACCTCGTCCATCAAACTTTTTTGAAGCAATGCATAAGTTATTCATGACCCTGTAGCTGTTTCTTTATAACTAAACATTCATCGTAGGATTAACAAACATATTCAGCAATGCATTATATTTGTCAGAATTGTATTCTAAATATTTGGCTTAGCTGCTGGGGCTTAAGCCACACTTTTAAGTTGATATTTAATAATTGATTTGTTGAATGAAATATTAAGATTAAAATGTAAATTATAAAACAAAATAAATTAAAAAATATTATAACATTAAAGTATCATCTTAATTTCTTACATGTAGTTAAAGGGGGGGGGAAAGCGTGCATTTTTTTTTGGTTAAAGGAATACCACTTGTGTACGAAATCAGCTGTAAATTTTTTTGTTCCCCCTTAAGAAATGTTACTGTCCTTGAGTGAAACGGATCATAATTTTTTTTATAAAATTTAATAATCTGATTATTTCAATTTGCAATATTTTTTAAGGCATCCATATTAAAAAGATTTTGTTCTAAATACAAAATGAAGATATATTTTACTATCGATATAATTTCAGAATGGTATTACAAAAGATGATCGTGGTAAGGGGAAAAAAGAAAGAGTTATGCAACATAAATTGGCTCACAAGCCCTAGAATTTCTTTCATAGCTGTGGTTTGATTTATTTTTTTCTGGTGTTAAAGGTACGTCTGTAGAAACACATGAACTCCTGTTAAAAATGAATCTTTAAGTAACAAATCATTAATTTAGTTACTTGCAATGAAGAATGTGCCAACACATTACTTTCAGATTGATTTTTGAAAATTGATTGCTTAAATAAAATTTTGCTTATTCATAGGAAATGCCACATTAGACCTATTTTTCCCACAGCTTTGGGTATTTAGCAAATAATTCATTTTGAATTTTCATTGTTTATCTGTATTATTTAGCATTTAATAATATTTTATATTTTTCATTACTTTAAACTTTGTGTTTTTCTATTTCCTGTTGTTCCAGTTCATAAAATAATTACCACATTATTTGTCTCTAGTTATATTTGTTGCAAAATGACACTGCAGTAGCCAATATGTATGGGAAAAAATGCAATATTTTGATTTATCTTATAATAAAGCGTATTATGTTATTGAACAAAACACTTTATTTGGTCATGTTAATTAAGTTCTCATTATCTAAATTAAGTTTGAAAAAGATAATTAATTTATGGATTATATGATAACCCGACAATAATATGTTATAAATCAAAAGCATTGACTCAATAATAGTTGTAAACTTAGTCTTTGCCATATTTTCATATTTCAATTTCGAACTAATCCACTATCTATGTTTAAAGTAAATGGGTGTATTTGATCAAAAAACTTTTTTTTTCTTTTACAGGCAAGCAGATAAAATAATTTCCAGATATTTTGAAGATTTGATGTTAATCAACCAAGACTATTTGGCAGCTCCAGAAAATTGTGATAAAGTTATTGCTATGTGTATAGATCCAAATATCCTTTTCTTAAAAATGAAAGTATTAAAAAAAAAAGTATAGCTGAATAGCCTAATTTTGTTAGCTATAAGAAGCTTCAGGGCCTTATCAGAGAGAGTTTATTTTGTCATTATCAATGCCATATACACATTTATCCTTCCTAACTCTATGGCCCATTTTACAGCAATGAATGAGGACAGTGCAATTTATGGTTCTATAACTTTTCTCCAGTGCAAATAGGTTCAATTGAAGATATTGCATATCATAAACTTATTATTTGAATATCACAATGGGTTTGCTTCATGTTAAAAATGATGAAAAAAGATCTTCAGAAGCATGTTGGAACTTAAAAATTTAATTTGTTGTAATTAATCCTCCTGGTGAAAATTATTTTGAGCTGTCAACAATGGTGTTTATTAAATATTACTATATTTAAACTCACAATAACAGTAAAAAAAAATTTCATTTTAGAAAATAAATCAGTTTTCTTGACTTTTCCTTTTATTCCCTTCTCCCCCATAAAATTTTATATTGCCAATTGATATCACCATTTCAGTTGTTTTTTTAATCCATCTTTTCATGACAGGTGGCAATAAAATAATCTAATTACTAACATATTATTGTACAAAATAAATAATTCAACAATTTAAAATTTGTACTTTGTCATTTCCTCCTCCCTTTTCAAGTATTTTCTTTTGATTTATCTATTATAATTTATTTATAAATTTGCATTACCATTTATAAAAACTTTTGTCATACCACTTATTGTAGACTTTCTTTGCTATATATGTTCTGAAGCAAGAATAATTCAGTTGATGCATAAAAAATATATTTAAAAAAGCATATATGAAAATTAATATTGACTTCTGTTTTTTAATTGTGTCGTGCAAATAATTTATTTACATTAGCAAAAACAATGATAAAAAATGCATGTACAATTTTTTTTAAATTAACTTGTAATTTTTAAAAACTTATATTATGCTCCTTAATTGAATATACATGGAAAGGAATTTCTGAAGAGTTCTTTAAAGGATTCCAAGTCCAGCCAGGCAAAATGGGGAATCATGCATCAAATTGATGATGCTATATTGATGGTAATTTATCTTTAATATTAAACTATAAAAATTCTGAATGTTCTCTTTTTCTTTTCCCCAATATTCATTTAAAAAACAAATTAAATTACTATCAAATGTTAAATATTTTATTTATTTTCAGAAAGGTTTTAAGAACCGGTCTAAACATTTCATAACAGAAGTAAAATTCCAGTTATGTTATCCTCGTTTGGACATCAATGTAACCAAAGGTTTAAACCATCTTCTTAAAGCTCCATTTTGTGTCCATCCTAAAACAGGTCGTGTCTGCGTTCCAATTGATATAAAGTCTGTTGATTCTTTCAATCCTTTCACTGTTCCAACAATTTCGTGAGTATATAATATTATCTCAATTATTTTTATTTTTAACAAAATCCAAAGATTTATCATATATACAGTTGGAATTTTTATATTATTGCTCATTTCCATCCATCATATTAAATTAACCAAAATATTTATTTTAGGAGCCTTTGCAAAGAGATTGATGATTATGATGCTTCTATTAAAGAATCTGAAAATATGGATGAGGATCAAAGATCTATTGCTACAAAAATTGAAGATTGTAATAAAACAAGTCTTCGTAAATCAATAGAGATTTTCAGAAAATTTGTAAAAAATTTAGGTTAAATTATATACAAAAATTTTTTTTTTTAATTTTGTACTGCATATTTTATTGTATATAAATTAATAAAGACATTTATAAAATCATTTGATAAATTTTTAAAAATTATAGAATAAATGAAATATGTTCAAACATATGTATGTTATTAAATATGCATATTGTATGACAGATTTAACTTATTAAAAGTAGTTTTTATTAATTAACTTGCTTTTAAAATAGTTGGAAATAAGAATTGATACAACAATTAATACAGATATAACGTCTTGCATGTTTAATGATAATCACAACCCAATTCTCAGAGAATTGTTTCCTTTATTATTTATGCAAATTTTGTCACCCCTATAAGACTAAAATAATTTGTTTTGTAACATAATATCAAGATTATAACTTTACATAAAAGTAATTTAAAATTTCATTTCCATATAAATATTTGCAACTCAAAAAAATAGTTCAGATAAATAAAAAAATATGTTCAATGAAACATTCTCCCAATTTTATTTAAGGAGATATTTCAAAGGCCATGTAACATGCCACCTTTGCTGATAAGATTGCAAGAGCTAAAGATTTGCATTTAGAACGATTAGGCCAGTTTGATGATTTACATTAACATAATATAATATGGTTAACCATTTAGATATTGTTTGACTCAGAAAATCCACAAAATAATAATGAATGAATGACTCACTTTCCCTTAGAAAAATCAATCCAGAGGTCATTTCAAAATTTTGATGCTACCAATTTCAAAAATTTTTATTTTAACATCCCAAAACTTTGAAGCTACACATTCCAAAAATACATCCAGAGATGCCAGGTATTACAGATTTTCTGTAGTTTCTACAGAAAATAACAAATTATTGATTATTTATAGAAAAAATTAATTTTCTGTGGAAATTTTAAAAATACTTTATTTTTTCACCTTAAAAACTTTTCAATGATATCATGAAAAATATCTGTTTTCTCAAAAAAATTGCTGTTGCTAATTTTTTTAATAACTAAGCAAGGGGCATTCAATAATGTACACAAATAAATATGTAATACTTTTTATTATCATAAAGAATTGTTAGTTTGTCAAGTCTTTACTTAAAGGAGGAAAGAATTGGTATACAAGGATATGGAAAATTATCCGAGATACTATTAAAAAGTCTCATTTGAGGTTAGTATTTCTGTATATATACCTTTTCCAAATTGAAGAATTCATATGTAGGCAGCGGTGAAATGCAACATAAGTATACTTTCTTTCAAATTTGCTGTAATTTTACTGGAAGGGGAGACCAATTTTTGGAAATTTGGCATGTAATATAGAAAATTTCAGTGATAACCACAATCATCCCAGTTCCCATGATGGACGATTTTATATAAATAAAAGTTACATTTTTTTTCTTTGTAATACATTATAATCTCTATGCCAATGTAAAAAAAAATAAGTTATCTTAATTCAGATCCATCATTATAAAGCAATACACATTATCTTGGAAGTACTTGTTAAAATGATTACAATAATATTAAATACTTAATATAACTTAAAAACTGTTCAATTTTAAAAAGAACATCACTTGAAAAAATATTTTTATTTTTAAATAACTCTGAAGAAAATAAAATAAAGAGAACTTCTGGTACAGTAGTAAGTTTTAAAAGTTCATAATAATTGCCATAAAATTTCTTACAGATTTAATAATTAGATTTTTATTTTTGAAAATAAAATATTAACTGAATCAGTAGCTAATTAAATGATTGTTCCCTCATTGTTTTAAATTCATTTTTAAAAAAACAATGTCATAAATAGATTAAGTTCAAATTTATGGGACAAAATAGGATACCACTGAAAATTAAATGCATCCACTGATTCAGAATTGAGGAGACTCATTGGCAATTGTAACAATAAGTGTAAAATCATCTACAATGTTTAAAAATATTCAGGGTTTTCTTCCTTATGACATGCAAATGCAAATCAGTAACCCTTATAAATCCTTCCAAATGACACTGCCCACCCTTAGGGTTTATTAGTAGAATACATAAATGTTACAATGCCCACTGATGTTCAACATAGAAGAACATGACGTATAATCAATTCAAAATGTTATTCACACAAACACTTGCCAATAACAATCCCCTTAAGTGACATCATAGCATGTTTAATAGCAAAACTTCTGGGAGGAGTTTGCACATTTAAAACAACGGTATAATACGAGGACTTTTTCAAAGAGATGCAAAACATTATGCTTATGATTTATTGAAAATAATATTTGTATTAAAAAAAAAAACATGATTTAAACAAACCCAGAAATAATTTAGCTAAAAAATTTTAATATAAGTTGTAAAGATGATGAATTGCATAATAAATTTTAAAATTTGTTTCTTTAGGTAATAAATAAGATATTCCATGTAAAAAACCTAATATATTGATATTCATTTTAAAACCTTAATTAAAAAAGTTTTATTTCCCACAAAATATTGTTAAAGCAACAACAGAAAAACAAAATATTAAGTAGCAACAATATATATATACATATATATATTTATTTATTCTAAATTAAAATAATACTTACAGAAAATGCAAATAACAAAGTATAAAGTATATATCACAGACTAAAATTCATCATGGAAACTACGAGCAGTATCAATCATTTTACTGCCAAGGAAATAATCTTTCTTCGCTAGTATTTCTTCTAAAGATAAAAGTTGATCTTTATTTGCATCAGCTAACTTAATAAGCTTTCTGGCTTCTGTTTTGGAATGTACTGGGTTTTCTGGATCATTGTACATCTAAAAAATATAAGTGTTGGTTAACATCTAGCAGAAACAAAAGAAAATAATTTAAATGTTACTTAGGTTAATCCCTTTCACAGAAAAGAATTATTTACATGAATTTTAACAAAACATACGATTTTAAATGTATTTGATCTCCAATTTAACATGCAACAAATAATTTGTTTAAAAAAATTTATATGATTGCTAGTTAAAAAAGTTGATTACATTTTGAATTGTGAAAACTTAAAAATTCAATAAATATAAAAAATTATAAAATTAATAATCATTCACAAATCAATAATTTTCAGCTAATCTGATTAAAAAAATATCAATGGGAAGTCTTTATGTTATTAAGAATTCTATAAGCTAAATAAATTACTGTCTGTATTATAAAAAAAAAATTGCAAAAAAAATATTACAGTAAACCTTTATTGTATTGTGCTTCTAGGGATAATTAAAAATATATATATATATTAGAAACAATAGAGAGTTTTTGCATACTGTACGTTAGTTACCGTAGGACGTCCGTTAGCTTTTTCTCCCTAGCGCGCATGCTCATAGGAAACTCTCTATTATATAACCAGATATTTTATCTTTTATATTCTATAAAATTAATTACTCTTCTTAACATTTATAAGGTGGTAACATATGTTATTTTAATAAACAAAATTACAAATTATTATTACTTGCTGTGCATTGATTTCTATTTATATTAACATCAAAACAAAAAAATTTGTATAAAATACAAACCCTAAAAAAATGCAAAAACATCCAAATGTGCAATCTACAAAGGATTATTATAGAAATAAAATTGTTGACATTAATTTTTTTTTTCCCCTTACACCAAATAAGTTATAAAAGAATAATTGTAAATAATTCTTTCAAAAAATAATTACATAATTTATTGATAAATATATAAAATATTTTGCTTTATTATCAAATGTACAAAAAATAACCATATTACTGTCCATATTAATCATATTACTGGAAAATACAAAACACTTGATTACCATGCCTTAT
Source organism: Caerostris darwini (assembly GCA_021605075.1). Lineage (NCBI taxonomy): Eukaryota > Metazoa > Arthropoda > Arachnida > Araneae > Araneidae > Caerostris > Caerostris darwini. The sequence goes on along the minus strand of BPLQ01005805.1, from coordinate 34,037 downwards.
AGCTCCAAAACCAGAACATGCTTTAATAGTATTAATATTATCTAGAACACAGTAACAAATGTATTCTATCATCATGTCAAAATTACCTTTTTTTCCCCTAAAAAAGTTCCACGAATATTTAAATGTACAGTTTAAATGGCTATTAGATGTACGAATTGACATGCATTAACATCACGCCCATATACTTAACTCAACTATGACAAAGTTATTGCTGAAACACTTGTTAATCTATTATATGTAGATAGTTAAACTATAAAACAGTCATGCAATTTATAGTTTTTTCATCCAAGGAAACAATTAAAACTTTAATTAACATTACTTAAATGTAAATATAATAATTTAAATATAGTCAATGTAACAATCTGTAATTGTTGAAATATAATATATAGTATAAATAGTTACTATATACCTACGTTCTACATTTATTATTTAATTATAAAATTTATAAGAAAAAATATTTCATTAAAAATAAATATAAAATAAGTTTTATTTTTAAAAAAATTAACATTTGCTAAAAAGTATTTCTTATAAAGGAATATTCAAAATTTGCTTCACTTATTGAGAAATTTTATAATTCTTGTTATATATTGCAAAATGTGATTTTAAACTTCAGCAGATAAGGTTTACAGTAATTCAAAAATAACTCATTTCCACCATCTCTAGGTATCAATTCTAGAAATACCATCCTCATTTCGGCATCTCATTACACTTACATACAATAGTTATTTTTATGTTTTTTAAACTTAAACTAAGTTATTAATTCTAACCTATTTGTAAGTTTCTAAAATCTTATACAGAATAAAATTTCATAACCAAGATTTTTTTTTTATATGTATAATTTGCAAATATACTTTCAGTATCTTTTCCTTGCCCATGTACAATGACTTAGTGAGATTTGAAATTTCCCAGTAATAAGTGAAGTACCAATTAAAGTATGTAGTATTAGTGGGAAATTAAAAAATTTACAACTATTAAAAAAATACATAAAAACATGGAAAACTTAAGCACTTTTCCATATGTTTTCCTTTAACTTACAATTAATTCTTCCCTTGTTACTTTTCCATCTTGATTCAGATCTATACTTTCCCTAAATTCTCTTATTCTTTCTTGTTTCCATTCAGCCAAGGAATGATTTGTTTCGTCAGGATCAGGCATCTCGGAAAATTCATGTTCTGTGAGCATTTCATCATTATTATCATCTGAAACAGAAATATGTTTCAAAATTATTTATTGAACAAAAAAAGTAAAATACATTATTAAGCATATTATCAATGTTAATAAATGCATTGAATTCATCTTTACAATAATACCATGTCATTTTTCCTTCTGATTAAAAACTTAGTTTTCGTATAGCACATATTTTTGTATTTCAATATATTTCTGTAATATTTTTTCAAAACATATGGTAATTTAATAGAAAAAAATTAGAATTTAGAAATAATTTGAACTATAAGCAACAAAATAAAATAACTTTATGGAATTTAAAATAAACTTCTTAATTTATGAGAAACTTCTATTCTTCATATTTCAAAATTCAAAAATAAATCATTTAAAAAAATAATTGATTACATATTTATTAACTAAAATGCAGTCATGCATAATATTTTTTGGATGTTTGTTTACATAAATATATCAAATAAAAAAAAATACTAAAAAGAATTATTTAAAACAAATATTAAGAATCACTAAGTTCATTTCACATTTTTTAACCACTAATTTTATAATCTAATAAGTAATAAAAAAAGACATTTTTCAGGATTAAAAAAAATGTAATAACTTTCAAACATTTTAGAAGATAATTGTAATAACATTCTGTTGATTTTGAGGTTCATAGTAGTGACCTAAGAAAGTTTAAAACTGGCAATTTTTTTATTACAGGTTTCCGAAATCTCTAACTGGACAGTATAATAAATTCTATAACTATATATTGCTCAAAATAATTTTTCTTGTAGATATAGATAAATTGAAAATATTGATTTTGATAAATATTATTTATTAGATATTCATAACATAATTTTATTTTCTAGAACTTTATTTTTTTATTCCTTTATTGATTTATAATAGGGTCCTCATAGCTGAGTGACTGGCACTTAGTGCTGCAAGTTTCAGGTTCGAGTCCTATTGGTGCCATGGATGTTTGTAGTGATTCGGAATCCATTTGAAACCATAGATCCCAATCTAATATGACTATAGAGCATTGGGTGTAGGGCTGAAAACTCTACCCCATAAAAAGAAAAATATCTCCTGTTTCAAAATCTACCAGTAGGCAAACAACCATGGTCCAACATGAACTGTAGTGCCGGGGAGTTAATAAGTTTAGGGAGGGAGTAGTTAGATTTATAATAAATTATAATAAAATAAATTATTTTAATAAACTCTAGACAAATTAAAAATAACTAATTTACAATTTAGTAAAATATGATGAATTCAAAATTTATTAATTCCAAAAATGCTATGTTTTGATTACTTTTTTTTTCCATTATTTTATGGGTTAATTAATGAATGTTTTTCTAAAATAAAAGGTCATAATGTATTTCTATTAATAACTAAATAAAGAAATATAATAATTGTGATCATTATACTAAGTTTTACTTTCAATTGAATAAATTCTGTTACTAATTTAGTTTAAATATAACATATATAATTATTTTTATTTTAAAAAGTCTTTCATATTCATTAAATTTCATTTAAAATTATAAACACAAAATAAATAAATTTAATATAATGAATTTAACAAAATTTAAGATATATAGCTGGTATTTATATCTTTTTAAAATGCTAAAAATTAAAATACCTAAACTTGCAATAATATCATTAACCATGTTAATCAAGGATACATGGCTATGTTCAGGATGACGGAATGTAAGGAATTCATCAATATTAAGAGCAGAAGGATCAGAATTTGCAGCTTCTGACCATGCGGCTTTATCCAAAAGTATTTTCTCCTTTACTGAAAATGATAAAAATATTTTTCAAATCAAAAACTTAAAAATATATATAGCTTATAAAAGTATTTTTTAAATTAATAAGATTACCTTTTCTTTTTAAACTTTTATGATTTTCTGGATGTTTCTGAGCATAAGTTTCATTGAAACCTTGTTCAATCATATAGTTAATGTGATATTCGTCCCAGCTTACACGACCTACAAAATTAATAATGCATAATAAGCAACAAATTAATAATATAAAAATATCACCATCAAAATTATTAATTCAAAATATATGTATTCCTGCTTATAATCCCTAGTGATATATAACCAGCAGGCATAATTTTTTAACCTGAAATAATAAATAAATGTGAAATATAAATAATAAATGTGCCATATATATCCACTGTACCATATAATCCACAGGTAATTTGTACCTGTTTTTTTATGTACAATAAACACTTAAGTTCTGTTTTATACACATGTCATAAAACTAACAAAAATTTTTAGCTTAAAGGGAAGTTTATAAAAAATATTTAAAACACCAAGAAAAAATTGTTGTCCTTATATTTAATATCTGTCAAATATACCACATTTATAACCAATTAGAAAATCAGAATTTTACAATATAATTTTTTAAATATTTTATGTGCTTTTTTTTTTTACCATCATAACAAAAAATGTATTTTTCACATTTAGTCAATCTCTTAGAAATATAAAATTTTTTTGTTTTAGTTTTTACTATCATATATCAATTTATTTTTATTAAAAGACATCAAACAGAAAATACAAACCATTGTGGTCTTTATCCAAAGAAGTGAAAATCAAAAAATTTTCACGAACAGCTTTTTGAAAATGTTCTTTTACTTTAGTAGCTATCCAATTTTCTAATTCCTCTTCATTTAGAAAACTGTCATTATTAGTATCAGCTCTGAAGAAAAAAATTAAAAGTTAAAAATGAAGAAAATTGTCTATAAGTCAGAACAAGAAACTTTTTATTTTAAATATAAGGAATTAATGGCATTTATACATTTTTATAATTATGAAAAAAATATAATTCATTGAGTTCTATTCATTACTCATTTATATAAATAAATTTTACAATTTTTATGAAATTTTCATTTATATGTGTGTCATTTAGAAAATTGCCACCAAATCATCATCAAACATAATATAATGAACCATTGTGATGGCATAATTTGCAATAAAATATTTACCACTTTGATGCACTTGTATACATTTTTACATGATACATTCTAGCAGAAAATTTGATTTATTTTTTATTACTTTATGGTTTTATAATAATCTCCTTCCTATTTAAAATACTGAAGTTGAGAATAAAATGGATACTAATAAAATAATTACCATAAAATGTTTAAATTTAAAAAAAAATTAATGTTTAACTGCTATCAAAAGACAGACATTAATACTGCGTATACAAAGCAATGTAACTTTTGAACAAATTTATGAAATAAGTATTGTCATATTGTAGTAGTAATACATTATATATTCTATAATAGTTTTTACTGCAATAACAAAAATTTCTAAATACAATTTAATGATTTTCACTTTAAAAATTTTTTTGTTTTTTAATATAAGAACTCTAAACTGTGATCACAATCATTGTTTTTTAAATAAGATATGAAAATATTGTTAAAAAACAAAACTATTCAAAATAAAACCGTGACATTTTAAGTACATTTAAGTTATAAAAAACTAAAGCCAGCATTACAGTACATTTTTAAAATTAACAAGGTCACATTCCTATATATTTAAGATTCTGTCTTCAAGGTTGCTATGGCAACTAAATACAAATCGTTAATTCCTAAACGTATAAACATCAGAGAAAGAATTTAAATTTAAAATACATATTTTTGAATACTTCTGAATTATAATAAACATATCTTACTTTTTATGGACGGATGCAAGAAGTTTTTCGTCTTCCGTTACGCTTCCATTCACATTACCCAACAAAACTTCTTTCCTAAATTGCTTATTCAAATGGCCATCTCTTTCCATTTTGACCCCTTGTAAATGATCGGGAGGTTTGATCTTTTCAAATGAAAGTTTTGTAATTTCAAGAGGAATGTCATTTTGTTTCGAGGCATTCAAATTAGAAGAAAATAAATTCAAAGGACTGCATAATAACAATGGGAAAAATAATATTAACAAAAAAAAGTTAATAACAGCTAAAATATCACAGGCTGGTAAATGATATGTGTTTTTTCGCAGAAACATCATCTCATCACATACATGTCAGATCTTAAGCATCGCAATTGGAACGAAAATGTTAGCAGACAACCTGAAAGCAGAACAAATCAAATAGAGCACAAACGAATATAGAATAAGTGCTTGTACCAAACCTACTCTAGTAATATTTATTATTGTAATTAATTTTAAAAACTTTTAGAATTTTTAGAACTATAATCAAATATGTTTTTTTAAGAATTATCATCTAGGAATAAATAGCAATTTATTTTTTAAATAAGTAACATTCTTATCTAACCTATGGTTGACTTTTTTACATTACGCATTAGTTAAGTCTGGATTATTTGAACTTAATTATGACATCTCGAACAGATTAATCCAACTCATAGCCACTTGTGTAGTATGCGAATTCAATTCATGCTGTCCTCTGCTAATAAAGAGTCCCGCATTGACTCAGATTAGATGAGAAGTTTTATCGTTTTTCTCCCACACAATATTCAAAGGGGGAGGTATTTACTGACGAAATCCCCCAGAAAATAGTATATTTTGTTCCGTGCCGTTGAGAGGAGACTTGGATCTCTTGCATAATTTCTAGAAAAGATATGGTGTAAAGAATTTTGACATGACATAAAACAACTAATTTAATAGAATTGTTACAACTTTAAACTTGTTATGATTCATAAAGTTTTTAATCGAGCTTGAATATAGAACCTTACTTTCAGCTACAAATAATAACCGATTGCAGTACAGTTTAGAAATTAATCAAGACAAAAAGGATTTTATCAAAATGTATATAAGATTTAAAAAATTAATACAATTCTAAATATTCCGCGAATATTGGATTTGTCAAGAAAAGATAGATCTGTTTGATTGTCATACAAAGATTAATAGCAATTAGCAAGAAGTGGAGCACAAGCATATATTCGAGATACATCTTCTATTTTTTTATATATATACATTTAATCAAAATTCCTTGTATTTTTTTTTTTATCACATACATATAACCAAACATAAATTCCTACTAGCAAATGATTAAAAATTTTATATTTATTAAATCTTAAATATCCTTCCTTTCGAAACAGAATATTTGCAATTTTAGAAACATCATCCAGCTCCTCGCATTCGAGGTCCAGTAGTATAGCAGCTTCGAAATTACCATAAGTGAAATCAGACCTGTTAAGCCCCGTCCAGACGAGAACGAGTCCCATTCGGGAAACCCATTAAAAACCAGTTTGAGAGAAAATCATGTGTTGCGACCTCGCTCCGGCAAGAGTCGATTTTTTCCGCACATCAAATGACTCCATTTATAATCAGCTGTCACTGATAACGTCGTCTGTTTTTCATTATCAAACTGAGATGTTCGGAATGAAAGGCTCTTGCCCTTTAATGGCTCTCATCCACTCTTTTAGGCTACTTTATGCAAAAACTTTTATTAGGCTCTGAGGTAAATTTGTGACTCATGATGTGCGCATGCGCAGTTGCATCATACAGCTAATAGCGGGAAAATGAAATCGTGGGGTTTTAGTTATGCAAAAACTCTCTAATGCCTAATGCTGGTATTTTGCTTGTTTACATTATCCTTTGTTAAAGACTGAACATGACTGAAACTTTGAAGATATGCCTGTAGCTTAGCTGGTAAAATACAATAGCTTGCATATTTCAAAGAAAGCGTTCTGGAAAGAAAAGTTATTATAGCAAGTTTATGAAGGCTTTAAATGACATAAGCATTGTGAAATACGAATGAACATGCAACTAAATACTGAAGAATTGCTGGAATTGAGCCAGGATTGTTTTAAAAATAAATTGAGACTTCTGGCAATACAATGAACAGGAAAACATTACAGACTTTTAAGCTTAAATTACATATTTATATTATGCCTCGTATAATAATTTCAATTAGATTAAAATATTATGCATATTTAATTTGAAGACAGCATGTCAGTACAAAAATATATCCCCAAATAGAATGAAATCCAATTCGCGGGCCAGTGATAACGTCATAACCAGTGTGGAGGAGTATTCAGATTCAAATTTACTGGCAGCGTCTGATGTAGCCGCTGGTTACAGAAACGAGGAGAACTTGATGGTAGTCGTAAAAAAGTTTTCTTCATCTATCCATGTTATACAATGTCTTCTTCAAGCTTCTCGTATCCATCAATAGCCAGGCTACTTGATGGCAGTTTTCGGGGATTTTCTTTCATATGATACGTAAATGCGAGCAATTAATCTTAAAAATTCTTCTGGAAGGTAATGTCATCCCTCCGATAAACTGTTCGTGATATTCATAAGTGGAACACAAGAATTACCTATACTCGTTATACTATTATCTCCCCGGTGATTTTCTTGCGAAATTAAGAAAGGAAAAAAAATAATAATAATCGTATCATATAATAGTCGTATAAGTTTTGCATATCAATGTACTTACTGAAAGTATGTTAACAAATATTTATAGGTGTTATTTATAGGTGTTAAGCACTAATGCATTTTCTAGCAAGTGATATATATTTTTTAACAATGGCCATGGTATTAATTACATAATGTTACTTTATGGACGTAATTTTTCTAGAATTTTATATATTAATTTAGATTCTGGCACTGTATAATAATCTTTTTCTGTTAAATGAACACTGCTGTATACTCTTTGTAACTTGTACATAAAGTTTTTTTTCTCTCGTTTGTATGTTGTTGATAAACTATATATTTTAATAAAATATTTAATCATAAATACAAATCTTTCAAGGAAGGGCTGGAAACAAATGAAAATTCAGTTTCATATATATATATATATATATATATATATATATATATATATATATATTTGCATGTTTTTCTACTTATAAATTCTCACAATCATTATCATTATCATTAAAAGGAAGATGAAAAGTAAATCAATTAATTATAAACTTTCTTTAATTTGTACTACTGAGTATAAATTAAAGAAAGAAAAATTGCATCACAAAATAAACCTTACAGTGAATAAATTTCAGTTAGAAAGAAAAACAAATTACCAAGATAAGTAAATGAGCATTTCAGCAAGCAGGAATAACACAAATTTCGGTTTTATACTCGAGATCATGACAAAAAAAAATCGAATTTAATAAGTTTTCCCTGTTCTCTGATTTTCACCTTCTAGACTTTCCCCCCTTCAATAAGCAATTATTTTTTTATTGTATACAGCACATGTATAAAATATCCAACTATTTTATTAAATTCGTGTGATAAAGACAAAACCATTCATTGTATTTGTATACATTTACTATTTAAAAACCTGAGGTGTTTAAAGTGATGTTTTTAAGTTCTTTATTTTTATAGTTAAAAATTTTGAGAAAATAATTTCTCGTATGAATAAGTTTTATACACTTTTTTTCCTTTTTTAATTTTAATTACTCAGAGATGGTAGAGAAATTAAAAAAATTTATAACAAAAAAAAATTAGATGATTACAAAAAAAGAAGGGGTGAAAATGTGTTTCTCGCATTTGCAATTTTGATATGTGAAAAAATTCGTCCTTTTTCAAATGTTGATATTCATGTTATCAAAGATAATACATGGATTTGGATACCATGTTGAACGACTCAGATAGCATTGAATTTGCACTAATAATAGTATGAAGCGAGATTCATTCGTATAGACAATTTTGATGGCCTTTCAAGAATGATGAGAAAGCCGAATACAACAGAAACCATCGTGGGTATGAATCGAAGGTAAGCCAGGAATAATCATAATTGTAAACCATATACTTTGTTTGAGTGCATCATTATGACTGATGTTATCGATGGAACAATTACAGCCATTTCAGTTTCAGAGAAATTCAGGTTTTGCCAAATATGGATTTTGCCCATTGAGCAAAATTTTGAGCAGTATTTTTCTATTTTTTTTACCCATAAAATTATGGGTATTGTTTTGGGAAGAAGGGATTCATAGATTTCTTAACCACTTTCAATATTATAAATTCCTTTTTCATTTCACTTCCTTTCATTTTTTAAATTCCCTTAATTAAATAATGTAAAATTGTTCTAGAAGATCGTCTGGTGAAAGCAAAGACAATTTTATTTTAAACCGAAAATCGTTTGGTATTAAAAAAAAAAAAAAATAACCTATATATCGTTTGGTATTCTACAATTTTTTTTTTTTAAGATAGCTGTTACGTTCTTAAATTAAATTTTAAATTTTATATTTTTATTCTAATTCATTATAAAAATTCCTTTCACGGATAACCTGGTGAAAGCAAGTCAATTTTATATATAAGATTTTTCGTTTGGTATTCTCAATTTTTTTTTTTTTTTTAAGATAGCTGTTAGAAATTATATTTTTATTTTAATTCATTATAAAATTCCTTTCACGTTCTTATAATTAAATAATGTAAAATTATTCTAAAAGATCGTCTGGTGAAAGCAAGACAATTTTTTTTTTAAACTGAAAATGATTTTTTTTTTTTTTTTTTAAGATAGCTGTTACGTTCTTAAAAAAAAAAAAAAAATCGTTTGGTATTCTTTTACAATTCATTTAAAATTTTTTTTTTTTTAAATATAACTTATTATATTCTTAAATTAAATTTTATGGGTAACTTATATATTATATTTCGGCCGCAGATTATATTTTTATTTAAATCCGTTTATTTCTAAAATGTAAAAAAAAAAAAAAAAAATGTTTAGCAAAAATTTTCATCAGTTATTTATTTTTTTGCATGCATCTGAAAAGTGTAGTCTATGATTTCCTACTAAAACTTAAAGATTTTCGCCAAAACTAATACTGTTATATCGGGAGCAGATATACCTAGTACCTACTTGCATGTGCTTAATGAATTTCGGCTGTTCTATGAATCATATCAGTTAGCAAATTTGATATCAGCTTTAAAGGCACAATGAATTGTATGCAGTCCACTAAAGTTGATGCAATTGCCGTCAATTCATTGCAGTTGCAATGACTAAACACTTAAAAAGATGTGACAATTTTCTCTCAATAAACTCTTAAAATGCTTGAGTTGACATTGGGCCCATACATAGATAACTGTACTATTTTTTTTTTTTTTCAGAACAATAGATGAGATGCCAAAGCATCCTTAAATTTTTTCAACAAATCTTTAGCACAAGAATGCTATAAAAATACAGATTTCAAGTATCTTGTAAAGACTTGATTTTTGTCATCACAGAATTTAATAATTATATCCGTCTGTAGCTTTTGTAAAATTTCGTTTAGTGACTCGTCAAATCTAATTATACTAATTAGTCAAATCTATTTACTGGCAATTTTTATATTCTTCGCGAAGCTGATTAGAAAAATATGAAGCAAACCAATAAATGCTGAAATTTTTTATCGTTGTGGAGTCTTCCGCTTAGCAAAATCGCTGCCGGGAAACATGATTATTAAAAGAGTAGTTCTAAAGCAGCTGGCAATGTAGAGACAGTTAATCTTTGTACCATAAGGAAGGCCTGCTCCGTTGTTACTCATTTAGCACTACCCAGGGAGCACGTGTAGCTTGGAGATATGCTACGGATGCGAGTAAGGTTATAGAGCTACCCTCACAACGCTCTATGATCCTATTAGACCAAGACCTATGCTTTAAAGTGGATTCCGAACCACTACAAACATCCACGGCTCAGCTGGGACTCGAACCCGAAACTTGTGGTACCGAGCATCAGAGCACTAGCCATTCTAACATCAGGTCCCTGATTTTTAAAAGAGGTAAATTTGATCTAAAGGATTAATGTTCTGTTACATAATGCAAAGTCTATAGAATTTCTGCCTAGGTGACCTTTTCAGGTTTTAAAAAATTTTGAAAGAAATTATTTTGACCGTTTGAAGTAGATGGACTATTATTGAATAAAGTACTTTGCTCAGGTGGCTTAAAAATTGATTTATTCATTTTTGCTTATAACTTTTTGATGTTTTTGTGATGCCATATGGCTGCAACCTTATTACTTAAAAAAAAAAAAAAAAAACTACAATATCACACATGGCAGAAAATTTATCAGTTTTAACTTGTAGCTAAAGACAGTATTCAGGAACTTCAATCTATGCTCTTTGAAATGCTATTCCTTTAGACATAAAATATATAAAACTCTTCATTTACAATCAAAACAATAAAATATATAAAACACTTCATTTAAAATCAAAACGATTTAAAAATGCCGACCACAACGACTTTTACGTTTAGTAAAAAACTTTCATCAATTTCCACAATGCAATCTGGTCCACCTACCTTTTTTTTTTTTTTTTTTGGTTTATTCACCATATCCAAACACATAATTCACGCATGTAATTGCTCCAATCTATAACAGTTTCATCCGATATATCAAGTTGCTTTTCACAAAATTTAATCGACGTCAACTCCTCGCACCAGCAGTATATGAATCTCAAAGCTGTACGAAATGGAATTCTGCTTCCTTCAAACCAGTTGTCTTTTCGTAATCCCACACGATGAGCACACTGACCGAAATTGCATTTCCAAAACTTACGTTCACCAAAATAAAGTTTCATGTCATGGGAATTGGGACATTTTCGTTGTTTTGGTAAAATCTTTCGCTCCTGGAAAAATAAAATTGCATCGTGCTCCGTTTCTGGCAAATCCCACATACGCATTTTCGTATCACAACAATATGGCGTCGAAACTCAGCAAATCTACAGTCGTTAAGATTGCCGCCACTTAAAAAGCGCCAAAGCTGCAGGGGTTACTGTATTGGCGCCACTGAAAAACCGCCAAATCTGCATGGGTTCCATTGGCGACACTTAAAAACGCCAAGTCTCTCGCCAAGGTACCGTTAGTACGTAAGTACCAATATAACTCTAGGACCAACCAAACGACAAGAACGTCTTCCCCGCATCTAATTTCTACATGTTTATACTCTAGCACCATAAAATATATTTTTTATGTATAAATAAATTTTTTAATATTTGTGGTGATATGACTAGATTTCAATAATTTGGCAACTTCTCTTCCATTTGGCTCTGGAGTTGTCATTTTGATATTTAATTTTTCCAAAAAAAAAATTTCTATTTTCCTTAAAAATTCTCTAACTTTTCCTGACCTTTTATCAAATTCTCTAACTTTAATTAAAAAAAAAAAAAAAAACTTTTTGTTCATACATACAAATATTTGAAACAAACATTGAACACAAAATTAATTAATTTATTTACACTGAGTAATATTTTATTATTTCTTAATATTTTACATATGATTTGACAATACACACTTTACATGTAATTTACACAAAGTTATATATCATATATTATATACAAGTTATGTATCCCATATACACAAATATCACACCATTGCATGTCTCAGTAGCCTTTGTGCAGCTTATCGTAATAAGACATTCTTCTCCTATCAATAGGTGATTTTATAACGCATTTTCCACGGCTGGCTCCTCTATAAATAACTTCAACTAAATCAATGAAATCTTGCTTGGTTTGAAATGGACCAACAACCTTTGTGTTGTCAGGCATACTAAAAAGGAAAAAAAACCATTTCTTTAATTAATTTAAACCTTAAAAATAAGTTAATTGATATTAAATCCATGCCACAGAAAAATTTACTTTAAAAAAAACTTAATGTTTGTCAATAATTATAGTAAATAGTACCATAGTAGTGATTTAAAAATCTTTGCAACCATCAAAAATCTAAATTTTGATGAACTTATCATTTGAAATATATCATTTAAATAATACAACTACATAAAAATTTGTTTTTTAATTCTTTTAACATTTTTTGTTTGGCAATAATAAAAAAATAAAACCGAAAAACTATTTGTGCATCTTCCTAATATTCAATTTACAAAATTTAAATAAATCTGCTACACTTACCCAGAATTTATTTTTATTTGCTTTTCATTAAAATAAAATACAGTAGATGGTATATGAGTTATATCATAATATGAACTACAAGCTGGAACATCTTTGATATTTATAGTGTAAATAGTAGCCATTTCACTCAGTAATTCTTCAGTCCTTAACATCTATAAGAAAAATTTAAATATATAAAATATGCCAGAGAAAATAACAATAATAATTGATATCAGTTGAATAATTTTGATGAAATGTTTAAAATTAATTGATAACAAAGTTTACAAGAAAAACTTTCAACTTTTACTGAGAATTTTCAAATGCAGAATTAGTACAATTTATTTCAGTTAAGATTATTAAAAATATTTGCAAAATAACTTGGTTCTACAGTTAATAACAAATAAATTTGAAAGTAATAAGAAAATATTGAAATATCTCTCTATGAAAGTACTTATTTAAAATTTGAATTGCTATATTAAATTACACTAAATAATATACTTTATTTCTAAAGTAGTAGAGTAATTTACTATTAACATAGAAAAATATATAAATTTTCCCATAAATATTATTTTATTTTATTAATATCATATACACTAAACTGAATAATAGCATAGAACTTATAATTTCAAAAAAAAAAAAAAAAAAAAAATTGTTCAAAAAATAAAAAATAAACAAAAATAAAATGAAATGAAGAATCAAAAAATTTGATGTAAAATATTTTAAAAATAAATCAATAATAAAAAAATTAAAGAGAAATAATGAAATGAAGAATCAAGTAAAATTTGATGTACTAGAATCAGTATTCTAAGATTAAATATGATCTACTTTTATATATATATATATATATATATATATATATATTCCTCTCCTAATTGATGAATTTATTTCAAAACTATTAATTTTTAATACAAATTTAGATTGTGAATAGATAATTTTTTTAAATATATTTTTGTGCTTAATTGATGAAATGGTGGAGTAAAAAATAATTATTATTTTTGTACATAATATTCTAGATTATTTAACAAGTGAAATACTCATAATTATATTATATTTATCAATAATAATCTGTTTTCTCTGACATACAATACTTTGCAATGTTTATAATAATTTTTAACAAAAAAATTTAATAAATAAAACTCATTAAAAATAATTAAATTTCTAAAAATTTTATACATAAAAGTAAAAGATAAATACAGTTGTCAATTCAATTGTTAATTGTAAGCTCAAGGCTTGAGAAATATTTATAACTTCAAGTATTAAAGTATTTATTTATAAAAAATAAGCCTTTTGTCTAAATTAAAAAAACAAAATGCATATAATTGTATTTTTTCTTTAGCTTCTCATAATTATATTATCTAATTTCTTGAATTATTAATTATTCTTGGATTATTGATTATTATGTGTTATTGAAACACACACACAAATTCAATGAATTTAATTTCTTTCTTCTATTGAATTTTCTTTTACTTTTGTGATTCACAAAAATGTATGTTATTAATTTCCTTCTGACTTGACAGGCAATTAAACAAATCAAGTTAGAGCCGCATCCAACAGGCAAGCATAAATCTCAAAGTAAATTTGATTTGAAGAAATAAGCGAATTTTTATAACAGTGTTTTTTTAACTTTTAAGCGTTTTTTATTTGCTAATCATTTTCAAATATTTTGCATTATTTTAAGAACAAGAAAGCTTTTCTTCACATATTAAGCAAATATTAAATAATTTCATTACAAAGAAACTTCACGATAAATATTTGACAGAATTAAAAGTAAGATATTTTAATAAGTCGGAAATTAATTTAATAAAAATAAAGCTTACAATGTCATCTGTTTGCATACATCCAATCTCATCGTCTTTTCCAAAGCGCAAAACTAACACACGTTGTTTAACACTTTTTATGGTATCATCAATTTCATCTTTAGCTTTTAATTGACGCAAGAAGTTCATTTTTAATTATTTTTAAAATGGTAAAATTGTTTTTAATTATCAAATAACCTTAAAATTATTATCTCTTCACACAGAAAATACTAAATGCATTAGTTACACAAGCAAACGCGTTGTTTTGTTTTGAACATAGCATGGAGTTAAATCATTTCAATTCCACAACAGTGAAATCGATTAAAATGATTTTCAACTAAGTATATGTATTTTTATTTTATTTTATCTTAAGGTTCAGAGAAAAATCTACAATACTCTTTATTTATTTAATTCAATTAAAGAGATCTGAGTTTTTATTAATCAAATCATTATATCTATTAGACTTAATTTTTAATACACTGGATAACATTTTTATACCGAAATAGTAAATGAATTGAAGTGAACTGAAAGAAATCTGGTTAACTTCATTCTTATTTCGTGGCGAGCGTAGCACGAGGTAAGGTGTCGGTATAATCAATTTTTGTGTTAATTATAATTCTAAATTTTTAAGATAAGGTACATTTTTTCCTAACTGTTATTTATTTTAATGTATAATATAATCATTTTGCTGTTTAAATATTATGTTAATTTAGTTTTTTTTTAAAAACTACTAAGCCTAATTACTTCAACAGAAATTTGTTATGTTCTTTTAAATAAAAAGTTAACATATTCTGTTAGTCTCATTTAAATTTTGTTTTACATTATTTACTTATTTTCAGATATCAAAATGCAGATTTTCGTTAAGACATTAACGGGTAAAACCATCACTCTTGAGGTTGAAGCCTCGGATACAATTGAAAATGTGAAAGCAAAAATTCAAGACAAAGAAGGCAAGTGCATTTTTTTTCAGTTTAATTCTTTAGAAAATAATTGATTAATTAATGTGGTTTTTCGGAGTTTCCTCTCCGGCTACTCTTCTATATTTGTGTTATAAATCGAATCTTGAATTTTATAACTATATTTATTATAATCGATTTGCTTTTAAAAAGTAACTTAATTATGAAAAAATTATAGGTATTCCACCTGACCAACAGCGACTTATCTTTGCTGGTAAGCAATTAGAGGATGGACGAACCTTGTCTGATTACAATATCCAGAAGGAATCTACCCTTCACTTGGTTCTGCGTCTGCGAGGTGGAGTTATTGAGCCCAGTCTTCGCATTTTGGCTCAGAAATACAACTGTGACAAAATGATTTGCAGGAAGTAAGTATAGTCTTCTTTTCTAATTTTTAAAAGGGGTAAAATTTTTTTCATATTATATTTCTTAAGACTTCAAAGAGAAACTGAGAGTATCTTGCATCAAATTTTAATTGGATATTCACTTTATGTTAAATTTATTATAATAAATGATATAAAATTTAGGATATTAATTGATGATTTTTGAATGACATTTTATTTCAATAGTATCTAATGTTGAAAAGATATTGGTATCCAAGTTACTTTATTGATTTTCATAAGTTATTGACTTTTTTTAAGAAACATATTATATAGGTTAGATGTGCAAGTTGCTTGATCATGTTATTATTAAAACAAATTGAATTTTCAAGTGTTTGATTTTTAAGTATAATTTGTTTCATGGGTTTGTTTTTAATTATCAGGTGCTATGCCCGTCTTCACCCCAAGGCAACTAACTGCAGGAAACGTAAATGTGGCCATTGCAACAACTTGAGACCTAAGAAGAAGCTTAAGTAGATTTGTTGTGTTTGTGTCAGTGGAGAAAGATGTGTAATTGATTTCATTGTAGTAATGCAATAAAAAGCAGTTAATCATTTTGTTTGTGTTTGAAAAGTTCATTCATATAGATGATAAATATATTACTTTTTATATACATATAGGTTTTCTTAAATATTAATTATAGCTTCAAAATTGAAATGTGTTATATACTTCGGTTAATATCTGGTTACCAATAACTTAAATTAACTTAAAATGTTGATTTATTTACTCAGGTTTGTTATATGAATAGAAAATTTCGTAATAGGTAAATTTGTTAAGAATTATCTTAGGCAGAGAATTACTGGGTGGTTGAGGATATAATTTTGAAACATTAGAAATGTCGTGAAGCAATAAAGGATATATTTTTGTATTTGAATTTATACAGTAAGGGATTTGATTTCATTGTGTTTATTTGGATAATAATGAACATTTCTGAGTATCAGTGTAACATTGTTGATGTAAATGAATTTGAAAAGATAATTCTATAATGTTGGTTTTTGAATAAGTTGATTGTTGTGAATTTGTATAGATTTTTGTATTTTTTTTTTTTTTCCATTATAATAGATGAAATTTCTTTAAGTTATGAACTGATTGAAGCGTGCAAAAATAAATTTAGGTTCAATGTAGAGTTAGATTGATAATTCTTTTTAATAAAAACTTCTCAAAGGAGTAATTTAAAATTAATTTGTGATATTCAGCATCTCATTTTTAAATTGCACACGATCCTTGGTTTATAGTGAAAATTAATACCTTCATAGAAGAATTTTTGAGATTAACAATTTTTATTCAAGAAATTAATTCCAACCTAGGAATGATTGTGTTAAAAAAAAAACTATTGCTATTCATTCTAAAATGTCTTGGAGATGCAGAAGCAAGCATTTTCAACTGATATAATTATGCTTGAAGTTTGTATGTTACCGAGATGGTAATAAAGGCATTTAGTGCAGCATAAAGGATGCTTTAATTGGAATATAATCTGAAATATATGGCTGTATATTATATGTGGTATAGGCTTCTTGAATCAAATTTATAATTCAATGCAAGGGAGATGGTACCTACAAATGTCTTTTAAATTGTCTCATGTTTGTGAGATTTGTAACATAAAAGAATGGCCTATTAATGAGTTACCGAACAAATTTCGTCAGTGACTTATCTGCAAGCCAGTGAAGATATATTTATCATGTGGAAAGAATGTCTTGAATTTACATAACAAATTATGGACTTGGGAGAAGTGTCCCCAAAATACTTTATGAAATAAATATGCTGAAGTTTATAAGCAGTGGTATAAAATGCATATTTAGTGAACTAATCTTGTTGAAAAATATTTGTTAGGCTTTTATATTGAATGTTAAATAAGAGATGTGGTGTTTGCTTTAACTTGTAAAACAATAAAGTGTGCATAGAAATTTAAAATGATGGTAGAACAGTTCAGCAAATCACTTAGGAGTTATTTTGTTTACTTCCATTATACTGATTAAATGGCAATGAATCTGCTATGAAAGAACTTAATATTTTTTATAATTCCATATGAATCAAGTAGAGTAGTTTTAAAGGATATGCACAAGTCATAACAGATTTATGTTGAAATCTATCTTAATGTAACATTTTTTTTTATCAAATCGTCTTTGATGCACTACGCCAATGTTACTTAGCACTATCCAGAAGTAACTCGTACTCATGTAGAATAAAGGCTTAATTTTGTGAAACTAAATAAATTTAATGTTCTTAAATATTTTTTATTTTATCAAAAAGAGAGATTATTTTTAATAATTTGCATGTTTATGGGAATTATTAGCATAATTTATCAAATTTAGTATGCATAAAAATTAAAACTCTTTTTGAATATTTACTTTATTCCTTGAAAATAAAATATGTAAAACAAAATGAATAAAGTTATTTTTATTACATGTTGAAATATAAAGTTTATAAGAAACTTTTTTTTTTCCAGAAAAAGATAACAGATGAATATAATTACTTTTCTCACATATTTATATCATTTATTGTAGTGTAATAATACTAAACATAAGTTTATCTATATTGTAAGTAAAATATTCATTTCTTATGTCTATTTTTATTTAACACATAAGTAAATATATGTATGACTTGGGAAAAAAAAATTTTTTTTTTCATTTTTTAGAATCGCTTTGTAGTATGTTCTCTAAGACAGTGCTTCTTAAATGTTTTTGGTTCATGATAGATTTCTTTAAAAAATTTTTAAGATCCAAGCCATTGATTTGCAAAAAATAATTATAAAAACAACATTGTGTAAGTATGAAGTCTATACTTTATGATACAAAATTAATAAACCTTTTTTGAAAAATTTATAAATAGTTACAAAAAGGAAGAATTGAATCAAATATCACTTTAATTAAGTGATGATGAATGAAGTGGTATATGGGGATGCGAAGCAACAAGGACTATAATCCCCTAATCACTATATAGATGAACAGTTAGTTTTTCCTTACTTTTAATATGTCATTCTCCACAACGCTCTACGATCGTGTTAGACCGGGACCTACGGTTTAAAGTGGATTCCGAACCACTACAAACATTCATGGCACCGCCGGGACTCGAACTCGAAACCTGTGGTACCGAGCGCTAGCCACTCGGCCATACAGGCCCCTCTTTAATTAAGTGATTGTACTTCTTTACACGGAAAAGTAAACAATATTAATAACAAAAAGATTAACCTTTAATGTGAAAATGAAAGTTGAAAGTGTGCTTTTCAAATTTTTGTCGAGACTCCCATTTTATGAAATTCTTTTTTAAAATCTTCGTGGACAAAAAGGAGCTAAGAGTTGATGCAGTGCCACTTCTAGTACTTAAAGGAGAGGAGGTACTGCCTCAACATTTTGTTCCTTCCGCATCGAGATGTGCTCTATCCTTCAACAATTTTTGCATAGCAAAACGGAGGAAGGAGTGGTGTAATTAAAAGAAGGTTTTTGGTGAAGAAGAGAGAGTTTTGTGATGAGTCGACCAGGATTTTTTTTTTTTTTTTTTTTTTTCCTGGAGTGACTGAATAGGCCGGAGATTCCGCCTGTTTATTAAAATGAAACCTTTGTGGTTTCGCGTATCACGCCCAGGGCCGGATTTAGATGAAAAGAGGCCCTAGGCTATTACACATATGAGGCCCTTTCATCTCCCATTTTTAAGTTTGTAAATTACATGAGAGATAATAAAATACATCATTACTCAGAGATATATCAATATGAAATATTGTACCAAAAATTTTTCAATAGTTTCTAAACACTTCACTGAAGTATTGAACCTACTAAACTCAAAAGGCGAAAATCAAACGATCGTGTACGTATTCCTAAAATAAGAATCTTTTCTAATAACCCGCATTTCATATTATCGAAGTAATACGAATATAACCGAACGTCGGGATATCAACAGGTCTGTTCCAATCTGCACTTTATTTATGCAAGAACAAACCAGAGCTTAGTAGCATAAGGCACGTCAATAGAGAGTTTTTGCATACCGTATTTTTATCGTCCGATATTTTTTTCTCCCTAGTGCGCATGCGTATCTGTAATAATGTTTCCTATGAACATGCGCGCTAGGCAGAAAAAAATATCGTACGATAAAAATACGGTATGCAAAAACTCTCTATTAGAGAGTTTTTGCCACAGCAATCAGTGAACGTATGAACTACAGTTTGGTGCAAACTAATATATACAAACGAACAGACCCAATGAGCCGAACGCGTTGATCTTAACCAATACATTTTTATGTTTGTTCATGAGTCATATGTGTAGAATTTCTCCTTATTTTCGATTCAGTGTTTACTGTTTTAAGAATAGTGTAATTCTAATTTTGTTAACAATTTGAATGTAGGCCCCTCTTGATCTTGAGGCCCTATGCTGAAGCCTAGTTAGCCTATAGGAAAATCCGGCCCTGATCACGCCGTTTGATAGTGAAGGTCTGCCGCAGACTAGGCAATTAGATTCGAGATCTCTGAAAATTTCCGACCTTGGAAAGAACCGTATTTGTGATAAAATTTACATTTTTACTCCTTTGTATAATAATCCAGAGTTCATTATTTGTATATATATATATATAGTGCTTGTAAATAAAAATTAAGTGTTCCCATAAACTTGAAAGTGGTCTTCTTGAAGCAGTTATAGTTCTAATATATGCCGAGTCATTACGATATACACTGAAGTGACAAAAGTCATGGGATAGCAATATGCAAATTTTCAGATGGCAGTAGCATCGCGTAGAACAGGTATAAATGCGCAGTGCTTTCGCAGAGCTTTCATTTCTGTTCAAGTTATTCATGTGAAGAGGTTTTGACGTGATGATGACCGCACGACGGGAATTAACAGACTTTGAACGCGGAATGTTAGTTGGAGCTAGACGCATGGGTCATGCCATTTCGGAAATCGTTAGGGAATTCAACATTCCCAGATCCACTGTGTCAAGAGTGTGCCGAGAGTATGAAATTTCAGGCATAACATCCCACCATGGACAGCGCAGTGGTCGACCGCCTGCACTTAACGACCGAGACCGGCGACGTCTGCAAAGAGTCGTAAATTCTAACAGACAAGCAACACTGCGTCAAATAACCGCAGAAATCAATGTGGGACGTACAAGGGACTTGTCTGTTAGAACTGTGCGGAGAAATTTGGCTTTCTTGGGCTATTCCAGCAGAAGACCGACTCGAGTGCCTTTACTGACAGAACGACATCGCTTGCAGCGACTCTCGTGGGCACGTGAGCATATCGGTTGGTTCCTAGATGAATGGAAAACCGTGGCCTGGTCCGATGAGTCACGATTTCAGTTGGTAAGAGCTGATGGTAGGGTTCGAGTGTGGCGCAGACCCCACGAAGCCATGGACCCAAACTGTCAGCAAGGCACTGTTCAAGCTGGTGGTGGCTCCGTAATGGTGTGGGCTGTTTTTTCATGGCATGGACTTGGTCCTCTGGTGCGACTGGACCGAACATTGACTGGAAATGCTTATGTTCAGCTACTTGAGATCACTTGCAGCCATTTATGGACTTCATGTACCCAAACAACGATGGGATTTTTATGGATGACAATGCGCCATGTCACCGGGCCACAACTGTTCGCGATTGGTTGAAGAACATTCTGGACAATTCCAACGAATGATCTGGCCACCTAGATCGCCCGACGTGAATCCCATCGAGCATTTATGGGACATCATCGAGAGGTCTGTTCGTGCCCAAAATCCTGCACCATCAACGCTTTCACAATTATGGACGTCTATCGAGACAGCATGGCTCAATATTCCTGCAGAAGACTTCCAACGACTTGTTGAGTCCATGCCACGTCGAGTTGCTGCACTTCGCCGGGCGAAAGGAGGGCCGACACGATATTAAGAGGTATCCCATGACTTTTGTCACTTCAGTGTAAATGTGGAAGATGAATTCCGCTGAGGATTGGTCTGGAAAAAGAGGTAGAATCTCCTACTCGGACTAGGAAGTTACGAGAATCGAGATAGGAGTTGATAATTTTGAGAAATTGGGTCTAAAAATTAAGTCATGTGAGCTTAATTAATAAGTCATTAGTCCAATTTTCTCACAGATCGGTCGTGCACGTTAAAACGGAAAATAAAACATAGAATAATAAATAATATTAGACATTCTTTTAAACATCATTACATCCTTTGATTACGGAGATTTCTCTAATTTTAAAGCTTGTAGGAATACTTAATGATACCATACGTCTTGTCACAATAACAGCTTCTGAAAGTCAAAATGTCCTGTTTCCAGAAAGGCAGCAAACATAACACAATATGAAGGAAGAACTAAGAATTATTTTTTCATGGCACAAAATCAATTTTGGAATTCACTAAAGTGGAAAAGCAACACTAAATTGTCCTAACTTCGGCAAAAAGGAAAAAAAAAAAAAAAATGTTTTCTAATTTACATGACTAGCAATTGTAATTAATACTAGAACTAGAGTTGTTACATTCCCTGAAAATCTGTTTAATTTAATAACAAATCTGTTAATTTATTTATTATAATGTGAACAAAAAAATAATTTTTACAAATCAAAATATAACTTTTAAATTTTGACACGTTATTTTTAACCAACAAAAGATTATTTTAAAAACATTACAGCTCAATAAAAAGTAATTCTTAACACAAAAGAAGAAAATTCTACTTTGAAAGAAAGTCACATCTTTTAATTTTTTTCTTGCAAAGTTTACAAAAGAATTATTTTTAAAGTACAGTAACCATCTCTTTAATCCGGCACGGCTGTGATCACGAACAGCCGAAAGAGCGATTTTGCCAGATTATTGAGCAGGGACAACGGGCGTGCCGGTTACGGAGTTCCAAGGTGGTTTTAAGAACCACAAAACCTCCACATCTTAAAATAGTTAACACATTTGCATATACTGAATTTGCTTGAATTAATGAATAGTAATTAAAATAAAATAAAACAATTAAAAGTTTAAGAAAAACATCTCTTGCTTGAGAACAATTAAAGCAAGAGATCGAAAAAAACTAAAGCTATCGGTACAATTAGGAGTCCGTTGTCAATGGCCAAAAATAAAAAGGTTAAAGTTAAAATTGAAAAATTTTAAAAGTTAAAAAAAAAAAAAAAAAAAAAAAAAAAAGAAGTTAAAATTAAAATAAAGTAACAAAAGTGCATTAAAATTGCAAAAAATATAGTCAGCTGAACATGTAAACAACATACAAAATATAATCAGATGAGGATTGATTGGCTTGCCGGTAGATGGCGCCATCAGTCTTTATTGAGCAGTAATATAGCTTTAAGAGGGGATATAATAGGTAAAATTCTCTTGATAAAATTTAAAACAGGTACATATAAATAACACGACACCGAAACCAAAACTGACAGTTATGATAAACAATGGACGAAATTCGAGTAGCATTGTGTCGCCATCTGGCGGTGAAGGCAAAAAAACCGCCGAATTTAAGAAAAAAAAAAAAAGAAGTGAATGCTCAATCGCTGCCAGATTATGGAATGTGCCGTGTGAAGTATAGAATTCCGGTTTAAAAAGAGGTTACTTCAATAGAAATTTCTTTCTATCAAAAATAAAATTTGGTTGAAAATTACGAATGCATTTGACAGTTATGATCAAGTAGTAATAAAAATACAATAATTTAACCCTTCAGTACACGCATTCAATTTTATGACGCGCTCGAATGGACCCCAATGTTTAAGCTAATTTCTCATCAGGATATCAACTCTTTTGAATGATTTATTCATTTTTTTTAGATACAAGTATTATTGCATTTAAATGGCAATTTTATCATAAAAAAAATAATAATTTTAATTTACCTTGAGTTTTTTTTTTTTTTTTTTTTTTTTACCCTTCTTGACTCATTTAATCATTTTATATGTAAAATAAAAACTATTTTCTGGTTTAAAATTTATAAAATTGTAATGCAAACTATAATTTTGATTGTATTTACATTTAAAAATTTTGAGAAAATAAATCATGAAAAGTCATTATTCAATATGAAAAATCAATTCAGAATTAGAATTTAATTTTCTTGCATGCATACAAATTATATTATTTTTTAAAACTTTTTTTTAACAATAAAAATATTATTCATCATTATGTTCTCTTCAGGACAACTTTTGCACGTTATCAAGGAATGTGTTTCCCTAAAGATTATCACATTTTTCACATGCAGATAATGTCTTTCTATCGAAGTTTCTCGGTCCCTGTTTACATAGACGAAAGATAGCTTATTTGCTAGCAAGCTTTGCTTCTCTGGCATATTTAGTAGCCTTTCTACAGTTGTTTTCACTTTTTGTAATCGAAGTTATTTAAATGGGACTATTTTTGTAATTTCTATATAATAAGTGGGCTGAAAAGTTCGTAGGCTGACACATAGATGGCGTACTAGTATTAAATCCATATGATTTTTAGTTAGCCCTCACCTTCAAAAGACACGTGTATAAATTTGACAGCTGTTGCACTATTAGTATGTGAGTTATAGCATTTTTAGTGAAGCAACTTTTGTTAGTTTGAAAAAATGGATAAAAAGGAATTTCGTGTGTTAATAAAGCATTGCTTTTTGGTGAAAAAAAAAATACTATTGAAGCCAAGGTTTGGTTTGGTAAACATTATTCGGACTTCGCACCAGGAAAATCACCGGTAGAGAAGTGGTTTGCTAAATTTAGACGAGACGAAATGAGCACCGAGGACGATGCACGCAGTGGACGCCCCAAAGAGGCTGTTACCGACGAAACATCAAAAAAGTCCACAAAATAATTTTTGATAACCGTAAAGTGAAATTGTTTGAGATAGCTGAGACCCTAAAGATATCAAAGGCACGTGATGGACATATCGTGAATGAATATTTGGATATGCGAAAGCTCTGTTCAAAGTGGGTGTCGCGCGAGCTCACAATCGACCCAAAACAACAACGAATTAGTGATTCTAAGCAGTGTTTGGAGTTGTTCAATCGTAATAAGCCCGAATTTTTGGCTTCGATATGTGACAATGGATGAAACATGGTTCCATCATTTCACATCGGAGTCCAATCGACAGTCAGCCGAGTGGACTGCACGTGATATACACTAAAAGTTCTATAACTTCACTAAAAATGCTCACATACTAAAAGTGCAACAGCTGTCAAATTTATACACGTGTCTTTTGAAGGTTATGGCTAAATAAAAATCATATGGATTTAATACTAGTAGCGCCATCTATGTATCAGCCTACGAACGTTTCAGCCCACTTGTTATAATGACTTTTTACATGGGTTTTGTTTTTCACAAGGTGGAATACATATATTTTTTATTCATTTTATGAACCTAAGTTCTGCAGCAAATTCTTTCAACTGAATTATGGTGGGTCATATTCTAGTGATCTAGATAACCCGTAAGAGTTCTTGTCACTAGGTGTGACACAATGTTGACAAAGTGTATTTGTACACTTTCGGGGAGGTATTTATTTTCTAGTTTGTTCAATATTCCTTAGAATAAAACTCGTCACTATATTCTTCGTTGCTCAAATCTGGATCTTCAAAATTTACTTTCTGTTCCTGTTCTATTTCGTGTTAACGTTCAGAAATTCGATTAATTTCAGAATAATCTAAACTTTCACCCAATTCGCTATCTGGGAAAACACACGCAAAAAAATGTCTCTCAGTTTCTGCTGTTTCCACACGTACGCTGTTATTGTCGCTGTGTTAAATTTGTTAAAACATTAGCACACTCTCAGGTTCAAAAAGACCTCGAAATCCTTGTCACAATGGAACTCTCATTTTTTTTTTCTTTGGTTCTGGATTTCTTCTCTTATGTTATCACCCAAGAAGTTTCGCTAACAAATACGAAGAAATTCAAAAAAGTTTCAGCGAAAAAAAAAAAAAAAAAAAAAGGTGTCACTGTGATACCCCCATTGCGTGTATTTGTGAAATTAAATAGCATTACAAATAAATATATTGTATTATAATATTTTTTAGTTTTACAAATATAGATATAAATTATATTATTTTTTGTCACATGGAAGAGTTTTGGCATTTCATTCCCAGGAGAGAGAAATGTGTACAAGTACATAATAACAACCCATCACTCAAATTTGACAGCAGACAAGCAGTGTTGTGGAGTTATATTACGTGCAATTACTGTTTTGCACTAATGAGAACAACCTGTCACTCAAATCGGATAGCAGATATTCAGTGTCACGGATAATGAGACCTCATGAAATTAGCGATTATCTGTACGATTTTTCACAGATCGGAACAACTACAGATTGAATATAGACTACACCATGAGTTGTCCCATTGTGTTTTTTGTCATGGACCATGAGCTGAGAAATGTCTACTCCAATCAGAGGTGAGGGAAGCTGACCCCCCCCTCTCTTGCTGGATTTTCTTAAAGAGAGGTTTTTTGAGAAGTTCTGCGATGAGTCGACCAGAACTGTTTTTTTTTTCCTTTTGAAGCGACTGAATAGTCCGGAGTTTCCGCCTGTTTTTCAAAGCGACTCCCTTGTGGTTTCGTGTATCACATCGTGTGATTATTAAAGTCTGCCG
This sequence comes from Caerostris darwini, assembly GCA_021605075.1. NCBI lineage: Eukaryota > Metazoa > Arthropoda > Arachnida > Araneae > Araneidae > Caerostris > Caerostris darwini. The sequence continues at coordinate 7,508 of BPLQ01005805.1, read as the reverse complement.
CAGACCACGCGTTTTGAGATTCGACGTAGACTCGAGAACTCCGAACATCTCCGTCCTTGGATTGAATTGTATTTGTGATTTAATTGTGCACTTGTTATCAAATTTATATTTTTAATTTTCATTACATTGTATAATAACTCAGAGTCCTGTATCTTTATATGCATTATGTTTGTAAATAAAATTAAAGTGTTCCCATGAACTTGAAAGTGGAACTCTTCTTGAAGCCGTTATAGATCTAATATAGGCCGAGACGTTATATATATATATATATATATATATATATATATGAATTACAGAAAATAGTCCTACTAAAATAACTTTAAAAAACTGAAAATTTATTGCATCAAACTATTTTATGTGAGTTACTTTAAAATGAGCAATGAACTGTTTTGATCAATTACTTTTTCGGTTTCATTTATCTGTTATCCTTAGAATTTAGCCGATATGATCTAATAGTTGCAATTTTATCTCATTATATTTTTTATCTCTACAAACAAAAAAATTGCAAAATTTTCCATCATATTATGCATTTATTAGTTTTTAAGTAAATATTCTGACAGGATAGCAATTTGACAAACTGCAGAAAAATAAGAAAATTCATTGTCAGAATACTATGAATTCTAAATCGAAGTTGTAAGTAACAAAACTTACAACTTCGATGAATAGACATAACATGAAATACATTTGTTCAGCCCTTTATCTTATGAGAAAAATCGCAATTGTGTATTTAATATATATAAAAAGAAAAACAGTATGTTTTTCATTTTAATCTATTGATCCCTCTATAAAATACATTATGCGTTAAAATTTATTATTAGTGCATAAGAAAAATTTATTATATATATTTTTTAATTTTACAGTGATGACCCATCATTGTATTAACTTATTTTACCTTAACAAGTTTTGTTGAAAAAATATTTAATAATATTAATCAATTAGAACCACGGAAATACAAGAAAAAATATTTTATATGTAGTATTATATTAAATTACGCCAACGGCCATACCATGCTGAATATACCGGTTCTCTTTAGATCACCGAAGTCAAGCATCATTGGGCACGGTCAGTACTTGGGTGGGTGACCACCTGGGAACACCACGTGCCGTTGGCATTCACACATTTGGGACCTGAATGGGCGAGTGTCTGGCGCTCGGTGCCACAGGTTTCGGGTTCGAATCCCGGCGGTGCCATGGATGTTTGTAGAGGTTCGGAATCCACTTTAAGCCGTAGGTCCCGGTCTCCTATGACTGTAAGAGCATCACGGAGCCAAAGTCAGACTTCTACCTACGGGTGCTCCATCACAACGGAAGCTGCTTCCTTCAACTTCAATCATGAGTATGTATGGGCTCGTGTGCTTGGCCAGCCAAGTGGGATAAGAAACAACAACATATTAAATTATTGCAATCTGTCATAACGTGACGCGGTTAGAGCACAGTCATTTGTAAAATATTTACTGCAATATGTATCTTTAACTTCATCTAAAAGCAATTAAAAATAATACAATGCAAAAACTCCAAATAATAAATAAATAAACAATTATCAAAAGACTGAAATGTTCAATATAAGACGAGTTGAAAAATTATGCTTTCAGTTTCATATATACTAAATACGTATACGTACGAATTAAAAAAACGCAGCCACTGGTCAGAGAGTTGAATTTAACAGGAGTTAAATTCAGTTCAACTCTGGTTGATTCTACAATCTAATTTTTTCCCTCTCTAAAGCAGAGAATTTGACCTATGTTAAAATCGACCTTTAACAGCAAATCTTCCTTTTCGTATAGTTGTTTGGTTCTACGGTCATTTTTTGCAGAGTTTACGTTAATTACCTATAGTTTAACCGTGGATTCCGAACCACTCACAAACATCTGTGCCATCACCAGGATTCGAAGCTGAAGTCTGCGGGACGAAAGGCCACTGCGCCAACCAACTGGCCATCAGGCCGCTTTTCATAAAGTTTAAGTTAACTGTCGTTTTGTTTCCAACTGTTTTATTTAACTGTCACTTTTCAACTGTTTTATTCAACCGAATTATCCTAAAAGTATTTTTTTTCTTTCTTTCTAATGCAGCTGGCAAACACTTAGATAGCTTGGTCTTGGATAACTTAAGGCAAGTGCTGCACAGACGTTACTCACTTTACATTATCCAGGGGGAGCGTGTAACTTGAAGATAAGCCACGCACACGGATTAACAATGCCCCCGCAACGCTCTACGATCCTATTAGATCGGACCTACGGTTTAAAGTGGATTCCGAACCACTAAAAACATCCATGGCACCGCCGGGACTCCAACCCGAAACCTGTGGTACCGAGCGTCAGAGCGCTAGCCACTCGGCCATTCAGGCCCATCCTAAAAGTATTACTTCTAACAATATCTAGCACAGAAATGGAGAACAACTGCAAAATGTAATTGATATTTTTTCTTTTCGACAACTGAACTTGACTTCTTATTCTCGTCAATATAGATAAATTAACAGCTGTGTTAATACTGTCACAAGCCTAACCACTATCGAGGATAACTCTGTTTTCAAGTTCTGTTACATATACACTCAAGAGCCAAAACATTATGACCGCCCCTACATTTTGCAATGAACTTGCCTGGATGACGTGGAAGGCACGTGATCAGGTGGAAGGGGTATTTAACTGGTATTAAGTGGTGGTATTAATCCATGCCGAGGCGGGTTGAAGCTGTGTTGCGCGCCAAAGGTGGGCCAACTCGTTATTGGCAGGTGGTCATAATGTTTTGGCTCTTGAGTGTATATTACTGTGTCCAAAATGTAAGACCCATTTTCAATTTAAATTTTCCGGGCATATGGTATTTCAATTTTTTTCTGTTTTAGGTTGCTGGCACTGTCCTTGAAATCTGTGTGAAATCTTAAGTCGAAATATTCATTAGTGCTTGAATTACGCTTGGTTTTGGGAGATGCTAAAACTGATTCAGACGATTTTTGAAATGTCTGAATTCATTGAGCAAGAACTTGCGTTAAAATTTGTTTGCGGAAACCTATAGAATGTTGCAGAAGGCATTCGGTGAGCATTCCTATATCGGAAAGAAATGTTTACAAGTGGTAAAAATAGTTCAAAGAAGGTAGAGAACGCGTTGAAGACGAAGAGCCCTCTGGTCGACCATCAACCTCAACCGACGAAGCTCACGTCCAAAAAATTAAAGATTTGGTGCTTGAAAACCGTCGATTTACAATTAGAGACCTTGCTGATGATGTTGGAATTTCAAAATTCCATTTTAAAAGATGTTTTGGGCCTCAAACGAGTCAAATCTTGATTGGTACCGAAAACACTGAATGCGCCAGCTCACACTGCATTGATTCTTCGTGACTTTTTCGCCAAAAATGAAGCCAAAATCTTTCTACAATCACCGTATTCACCTGATTTAGCATTGTACGACTTCTGGCTATTTCCCTAAACTCAAAAGACCACTCCGGGGACAACGTTTAGAGTCGACTATCAAGAGACATTTCAAAAATCGCCGGAATCAGTTTTAGCATCTCACAAAACCAAGCGTAACTCAAGCAGTAATGAATATTTTGACGTAAAATTTCACACAGATGTCAAGGACAGTACTGACAACCTAAAAAAAAAAAAAAAAAAAATTGAATTACCCTATGCTTGGGAAATTTAAATTGAAAACTGGTCTTCTTTTTTGGACACAATAGTATATATATATATATATATATATAACAATAATTATTTAATAATAATAATATATACGGCGCTCGGTGCCACAGGTTTCGTGTTCGAATCCCAGCGATGACATGGATGTTTGCAGTGGTTCGGAATCCATTTTAAACCGTAGGTCCCCGGTCTAATATGGCTTTGGGCGTAGGGAAACGAAAATATCTCTCGTCTCGAAATCTACTAGTGGGCAGGCGGCCTTAGCCCAACATGAGACTGTTGTGCCACTGATGATGATGATATACATATATATATATATATATACACCGATGTTACTCACTTAGCACAACCCAGGGTGTGTGTAGCTTGAAGATAAGCTACGGGGCGGGGATTAACAACACACCCGTAACGCTTTACGATCCTATTAGACCGGGACCTACGGTATAAAGTTGATTCCGAACCACTACAAATATCCATGGCACGACCGGGACTCGAACCCGAAAATGTGGTACTGAGCTCCAGAACACTCGACACTCAGCCATCAGGCACCTCAAATAACAATTATAAAAAAAAAACTGAAATCTGATTACAAATTTTAATTTATCTATTATATAAAAATGTGAATTGTGCCTTATTTTTCTTAGTATATTGAATATATCACGAAGTATATTGAATCACTTTGACAAGAGTCAAGTGATGGCATAGTTAACTTTCATTATGTAGTTGCAAAAAGAGTTCGTATACATTTCTTCGTTCTATATACTTTTATTATAAATTTCAATCAAATACTGCTGTATCCATTAATAAAAATAAATATTTTAAAATGAAATTTTTTTTGTAGTTTTGTTTTGAAAAGGTTATAGATACAAATCTATAGCCTTTTCTAAACAAAACTACATTAAATATTTTAAGAACAAAGTGAAGCTTTTTTTTTTATTTTGGAAAATCAGTATTTAAAATTAACAAAAGTAATAATATATTAAGTAGTACTTTGATGTTATCCTGCAACATCCATTGATCCTGTAGCTTTTAAAAATCGGGGCTGAGTCATATCTTTATTTTTCTTTTTTTGACAACAATACTCCACCATTACTATCTTTAGTTCCGTTTTCTTTTCTAATGTCGTACCTTTTTTATTCTAACATCCACTTCTCTCCAACTAGTCGATGGCTTGATGGCCCATTGGCTAGCACGCTGCCCTTTGGAACCACGGCCAAAAACCAAAGGCTTCGGATTCGAAGTCTAGCGGTGGCATGGATGTTTGTTGGTGGTTCAGAATCCACGTTAAACTGTAGGTCCCTGTCCAATTAGCCGAATGTGTGCAAAAAATCACATGTAGAGCGACAAACTGAACTCCAAATGGTCTACTGGTAGTGGCTAGTGCTCGGTGTCATAGGTTTCGGGCTTGAACCCCGGTGGTGCTATGTATACTTGTAGTGGTTCGAAATTCACTTTAAATCGTAGGTCCTGGTCTAATTATTCCTCATGTGTAAAAAAAAAATAACCGTAGAGGGACAAATAAAATGTGTTCTATTGGGTTTGTTGTTGTTGTTGTCGTGTCCCTCATGGAAGAAGGGAAGAGGGGTGCAGCTTCTGTTCTGATGGAGCACCCGTAGGTAGAAGTCTGACTTTGGCTCCGTGACGCTCTTACAGTTATAGGAGACCGGGACCTCCGGCTTAAAGTGGATTCCGAACCCCTACAAACATCCATGGCAAAGCCGGGACTCGAACCCGAAACTTGTGGCACCGAGCGCCAGATACTCGGTCATTCAGGCCCTCTATTGGGTTTAAATACGGTGATTGAGATAGTATTTGCACAATTTGTGGGCAATCATAGAGGCCCCAGAGGAGAACTGTGAAAGCCGTGTGCTTATTATAATTGTCTTTATCATCATCATGATTGGCGCAACAGCCCCAATGTGGGCCAAGACCAAAGACTACTGGCAGATTTCGAAACATGAGATGTCTCATTTTTACGGGGTAGGGTTGTCAGCCCTACGTCCCACGCTCTACAGTCGTGTTTGACTGGGATCTACGGTTTAAAGTGGATTCCGAACCACTAAAACATCCATGGCACCGCCGGGACTCGAACCCGAAACCTGTGGTACCGAGCACCAGAGCGCTAGCCACTCGGCCATTCAGACCCCTAATTGTCTTTATAATAAACCAAATTGTTTCTAATACCCAAATTTCGGGCTGATTACTTTATTTAAAAATTGATTACAGGTTGCTAATTTGGTTTTGAAAAACTGATGGTTGCAATCGATTAAAAACTGATGATTTCTTTATTTGTTACCAAATTTTTTGCTCTTACTTTAATATTTTTTGAAATATTTAAATAAAGAATATGATTTATTATGCCATTAATGTATACCAAATTATCAAATCTTGATGCTAATTTACATCAGCCACTTATCTTCACATAATGATCCACCACCATACTTTGCTGTTCTAAGTTCTTCGTTTTCTCTTCTCCATAAAATTATACGTCCACTTTTGCTATAAAATTATAGCAAAATTAAGCAAAAATGTTAAATTTGCTTTCATATGCAAATAAGATAAGATCCTAATACTTTTCTGTCTTATCATAAGTCTTATCCCTTTTCTGTTTTTCCTTATCCGAGGTTCTAATATTTTTCTGCCGAAGGGAAAGGGGAATTTATTACTATAAAATTATGAGTATTGTTTTCGAGAGCAGAGTTTTTCGTTTCCTTGATCAATTTTTTGTCAACGTTCCTTATTGGTTATTTTTTAAAATTTCTTTCAGGAGCTATTTTTATTGGTCAATTTAAATTTCTTTCTCAAGCTTTTTCATACATAATAATTTTAATCTCTTCCGCAATCTTTTTTTTATGCATAATACTTATTTAAATTTCTTACACGAACTAATATTTATCTAATTAAATAATGCATAATGTTCAAAAGATCGTCTGGCGAAAGTAAAGAAAATTTAATTTCAAAGTAAATGAAATTTTTTAAAAAAAAAAGAAAATCTTTTGGAATTCTACATTGTTAAATTTTTTTTAGATTGTTTTTCTTATATTTTTTTTGTTCTAATGCAGCTGGCAAACACTTAGACAACTTGCTCTTGGATGCCTTAAGGCAAGCGCTGCACAGACGTTACTCACTTCGCATTACCCAGGGCGCACGTGTAACTTGAAGATAAGCCACGAACGCGGAGTAACAATGCCCCCGCAACGCTCTACGAGCCTATTACACCGGAACCTAAAGTTTAAAGTGGATTCCGAACCACTACAACATCTATGGCACCGCCGGGACTCGAACTCGAAACCTGTGGTACCGAGCGCCAGAACGCTAGCCACTCGGCCATTCTGGCCCTTGATATACAAATATATTCTCATATACTGAAAATGTACACTTTTTCTTACACGAACTATTAATTATCTAATTAAATAATGCATAATGTTCAAAAAGATCTGGCGAAAGTAAAGAAAATTTTATTTCAAAGTGTAAATGAGATTCTACATTGTTAAATTTTTTTTTAGATTGCTGTTATGCGTTTTTTCTTATATTAAACTCTATATTTTATGGGTAACCTGTATATCAGTCTAGCCGATTAATATACATATATATATATATTATATTTTTCTCATTTAAAAAAATTTCATTGGACAAGAGCAAATATGTGATCCTACTTATATGAACATCTCTTGCGCTCGGTAACACAGGTTTCGGGTTCAAGTCCCCGCGATGCCATGGATGTTTTTAGTGGTTCGAAATCCACTTTAAACCGTAGGTCCCGGTCTAATAGGATCGTAGAGCGTTACGGGGCATTGTTACTCCGCGTTCGTGGCTTATCTTCAAGTGACACGCGCCCGCTGGGTAATGCAAAGTGAGTAACGTCTGTGCAGCGCTTGCG